>JAIEZT010001243.1:31102630-31172630 GCA_019594935.1 Periophthalmus modestus
TCTTACCGTCCGGAGGAACTGGATCTCTTCTTCTGCATCTGCCCCTTCAGCCATGCTCCCAGAGACTCCACACAAACACTATGACAAAGGAAAAGGTACAGTTTTTAGGTTATGCATGTATTATTCCCTCTTATTCCTGGGTAGAGCAGATGGGGGTGAGTGGGGGAGCACTGGTAGCTCCTGTGCCTCCCTCTCCCTCACTGTCAAAAGCCACAGGGATAGACCACTTCATTCCCCTGCATTACAGTATCACATGGGGGTGGAGTCAGTATTTACTCTGCGCCCAATGCAAGCAGCTTGTAGGACTTTATCACAGTTTAATATTTTCTTTCATTATTTTATATTTCCACTCTTAAAATATTGAATTAGGGCTAATAATAGGAATAGGAATAACCACCTGAACAACCACCTGAACAACCACCTAAACCAGGGGTGTCAAACTGAAATGAACCGGGGGCCAAATGAAAAAAATTGCAACAAGCCGAGGGCCGGACTGATCGAATGTTCACTGAAAAAAATGTAAAATGACCGCACATAGTCTATTGAACCTAATTGAACCTACTGAAAACCTAACAAATATATCACTATATGATCGGATAAATGAAGCAGTATTTTCTTATGGCTCTGTCAGTAATTTTTTATTTTCAACAGGCACAAAAGACAAACTTCCTTTATATAAAAATCCCCATAACCTGCACATTAAATGAATGAAGCGGGATTATTCAAGGCACCATCAGTATATTTTCTCAGGGAAATGAAAAAAGTAGGATAAATTTACTTCAAAGAAATAAATAATATCAGCAATTTTCTATCAGTCACTCAACTGTAATATTTTTTAAAAACATAATTGGATTGAAATACAATAAAATAAAGTGCAAAACTCTATGGATGAGAGAAAAACAACACTTTCTGTGGCTCCCACAGAGTCAGTTTGGTTTTAAACTTCACTGTCCTGCACATCTGAGAGACACGACCCCGACCTGCAGCTGCAGGTTCATCACATTCAGACTCGTCATGTCACAGAAAACACATTTCACACAGAAACGTTTCGTCTCAGAGTTGTGTTCTGTCTTTCCCTTTACTTTCCAAGAACAGACACATCTCCTCACGCAGCTCAAACATCAGCAGCACCTTTCCCTGGTTTATCCATCGCACCTCAGTGTGACACAAATCACCAGCTCCGTTTAACTCGCTCACAAATGTTTTGAACTGGCGAGAATTTAAACCTATGGCTCTGACAAAGTTAACTGCGCGTGATGGTCTCAGGACATGTTCCATTTTCAAGGCTTTACCACAGAACAGTGTCCCATTTCGACAAATGCACCGCTCGATGTACTGTTCGAGGTGTGGGTCGAAGTACCGCACAAATGCGCCCTGCGAACAACGCATTTTAGGGCAAACTGGTGAATTGGGACACGACTCCTGGTGTATGACACAATGAGAGCTCACCTGTGACGTTTACCTCCTGATCTTCTCCCGTGTCCTCGCCACCAGTCCACCACCATTGGTGCGTGTAAAACACCTGCGGGCTGCGGGCCGGTTCTAATAATAAATCAATATCATCCTGCGGGCCACAGAAAACCCTCTCACGGACCGGATCTTGAGTCTGACACATGTGACCAAACAACCACCTGAACAACAACCTGAACAACCACCCGAACAATCACCTTATCCAATTCGAAAAAATAAAATAAAAGGCTTGGTAATGTCTATGTGTGATCCAAAGTGAAACGTGCTCACCTCTGAACAGCAGAGGGCGACACACTGGAGGCGCGCGTGCTGCATTTACACGAAGAATAAAGCGGTGTCACAGTGAAATATTTCCCCCTACACCTAAAGACAAAAACATCTTGGACAAAACCATGGATCTATAATTACATCAAACTTAAAACAAATCTGAGGGTAAGTGTCAGTTTAATAACCATACATGGTTTATGTCTGAATCTTTAATAGTTTTGTTCCAGGAGCAGCGCTGAGGTTTATGAGAGAGATGAGCTTTCAAGCAACTGCATGACTGGAAAAGACATTTACTAATGCTAAACTTTAAAACAAACATGTTGTACACTACATAATGGACGCACATCATATGAGAAACGACGGTGTTTTCTTCTTACATGAAAGTCCTCTTTACTTCCGCGAGCTTTAACATGACCCACATCTTTGGAAAACTGAAACCACACGCACTGCTCAAAGTTACACCTCAAACGCGGTGACCTCTGCAGTCCGTTTCAGGGTATTTAAAATATAATTGTAATAACCTTGTGTGTTATATGAATAAAGGATGGATCCCATCAGTCACATGCTGGGAGACCCTCTTGACTCCAAAGAAGGAAACAGGGACCACATCACAGAGGAATGTCTCCTGGGAAACTGCAGAGTGAGTCTCCCAGAGGACCTACTGGAAGATGTGAGTCCAGTGCACAGCTTCAGCCTGGAAATTCAGAATTATTAGTGTATTTAGATCATATAATCATTCAACATTTCTTTGACAGCCTGACATTTTCTTCTCTGTGCTGAGTGGAAGCACTTGGACTGAAGTTCTGTCAGATGCACAGAGGCAGCACCTACGCCAGTTTTTGCCACAGTTTCCTGACCAAAATATTTCAGAACAAGATCGCACCATCAGTGATTTATTCAGTGACAGAAACTTTCACTTCGGAAATCCCCTTCATCTTGCACAAAAGTTATTTCGAGGTGAAGTCAAATTGTATTATATTTGTCAAATATTAACTAAATCTTTAAGACTAGCAATTGATAATGTTTTCCTTCTTTTGCAGATGGTTATTTCAATCCTGAAGTGGTCAAGTACAGACATCTGTGTGCCAAGTCCCAAAGGAAGCGACAGTTGTACGCTCTTCAGCAGTATTACCACAAGCTCCTAAAACAGATTCTTGTATCACGAAAGGTATTCTTCTCTATTCATACAAAACATTACTCAGTTCAACACTATAACTTGTCTCACACGTGCTGATTTCATAGGAGCTTCTGGACTATGCAGTTCATAATGGTCAGGACTATCCACCAAGAAGAAAAGCTCTGAGTAAAAGTCATGCTGAAATGCGGGAGCCGAGGGTCAGAAGAAGACTTAACCGTATATTGAAGGAGGTTAAGGCGGAGTGTGGTGACAGCAATGCATCCTCTTCTGATGATGGTAAGAATTTAGGCTTTGTTAACTATAATTCATATGGACTAACTTGTAATGTCTAATATGGTGTGGTATATTGTAGAGTTGTCCATGTGGACATCAGCACCCCAGTCGCCGTCCTCCCCCACACATACCGTTTCTTTGAGGGTCCTCCCAAGCCTCTCTACTCAAGACATGAAGACAACAGGTGAGTAATCTTGTGTGATCTAAAACTACTAGTTCTTATTTTGGAAAAACGACCCGTAAATATTTTGTTCCTTATAGAGAAATTAGAACTGGGAGAACAGGACCTTAAGAGAATGTTGTATAATCATCGGGAGAAGAGGAAACGGCAGCCAGTAAGATCAGTTTGAGTTGGATAGGCTGCTCGATAATTAAGTACCAAATTAATTTTGTATATTTATAGGACCATCCAGACCTTGTGACTTCTGATGTTCACCTTGGAGACATACTGTCAAGAGCAAACATGGGACGAAAAGGACCAATTCGTGAGTAAAAAACAAAAACAACAACAGAAAAAAGCTAAGCTAAAAAATGAATAATGGAGGAATGACTAGAGTGACTAGATATATTTATTTATTTATATATTTTTCACAGCATTATTTGAGTTGTCTCTACCTAAAAAGAAAATCAAAGAGGAAAGACGGAAAAAGAAAATGAGACCAATCAAAGTGGAGTGTGAAGATCCTGGTGAAGCTCCAGACTCGACTTCAGCTCCTCCTGTAAACATGATCAACGCTCTGCCAGACACTCCCTCTTCTCCACTCGCCAACATCAAAGAGGAGTAAGCCTGCATTTACTTTTATTCATGTGCAAAACTCATTATCACATTTTTATCAATTAAACTAAACTGACTATTTCAGAATGGTGGAAGAGAGTCAGACCAGCCCGGTTGTAGTTGAAGAAATCGCCATTAGTTTCTTCAGTTTGTTAGAGAGCATTTTGAGAACGGAAGCCCTCACTACGTCCGGGGTAAATGTGTATTAAGTTCAGATTTCATGGTATTTTGCAGTTTTACAAGCATTGAAACTTAAAGGACATTTCAAATCTCTTAGATTGAAGAGAAAATCCAGCTGTGGCAGTCCTCTCCTGCCAGCTCCCTAAATGCATGGTTTTCTTCTGCATCTTGTTGGTCTGACCTGGTTCTTCTAGCACTCCAGTTTCTTGCTGGAGAGACCAAAGGTTTGTGCACATTATTATAACAGATTGGGATTGGGAAGCTATACTATACTTATGTTTTACCTTCTCCAGATGGTCGCATGGCATTACCCAGTGGTTTCTTACCATTTGTGGAGTTTTCGGATGAGACACAACAGTGGAGGTGGATTGGTAAGAACAATTTCAAACATACATACTGTTTATTCTATTGGTATTAACAAGTAGTCCTAATATGTTTCAGGTCCAACGCAGGACACAGAGAAAGACTTGAGTGCATTATGTCAACTTTGGCTTGACTCTAAAGATCTGGTTATAAAGGTAACCCAAAGAATTTAACAAACCTTTAACCAGCTAACGTGATTCACAGACAGTAAACAAACAACAAACTATTTCTGTTATCATTTTAGACAGAAAATGAAGAAATGTTAGAAATGATCTCACCTATACCAAGAGTGTAAGATTTACTTTTAAGATCTAAAGTAATACTGTACTTAACAGAATTGTGTTATTTACTGTTGTTTTACTAAATGTTTTCACAGATCAACTGATTATGTGGTTCGACCAAGTACTGGGGATGAAAAACAGCTGTTTCAAATCCAAGTCAGTGTCTGCTGATGAGAATTTATTTTATATTTAAGGTCTAGTCAAACCTTTTTCTACCATTTTTCTACCATTTACAGGAACAGCAAAGATACAACCAGCCTCATAAAGCATTCACTTTCCGAATGCACGGATTTGAGTCTGTGGTGGGGCCAGTCAAAGGAGTGTTTGACAAAGAAATGTCACTGAACAAAGCCAGAGAACACACACTGCTGCGATCAGACAGACCACCATATGTGACCATACTGTCTCTAGGTTAGACACAGGGTCAATTTAATTTAATATGTGCTGTGCAGTTACACTTTACATTATAAAACAGACAGATAATTTGGTTTTATCAACAGTGAGGGATGCTGCAGCCAGATTACCCAATGGAGAGGGGACTCGGGCAGAGATTTGTGAGCTGCTTAAAGACTCCCAATTTCTTGCTCCAGAAGTCACAAGTGCACAGGTCTGACACTCTGACACTAACCAGAAACCCACTACTATCAACCATGTGTATGTTTATATGTAGTCAGTGTTAGAAGTTTTAAGTTTTAATCGTCTGTAATTTAGGTAAATACAGTAGTGAGTGGAGCTCTGGATCGACTTCACTACGAGAAAGACCCTTGTGTGAAATACGATATTGGGCGTAAACTGTGGATTTATCTACATCGCAGTCGTAGCCAGGAAGAGTTTGGTAAAAAAAAATATAAATATAATACTATAAAATAAAAGGCAGTGGCTATAAAACATATAATACTTGTTTATTATCACGTCTAGAGAGAATCCATCAGGCACAAGCTGCAGCAGCAAAAGCAAGAAAAGCTTTGCAGCAGAAGCCCAAGCCTGCCCCAAAGGCTGTGAGTCTGCTCTTACGTTTTAGCTCAAAATGAGTTCATTGTGCACATTCATTTATGTAATTTGTAAATGTATTCTGCCCTGTTGTTGTGTGGCAGAAGTCTGGCAGCAAAGAAGGAGCCAATAAACCTGGATGTTTGGAAGGAGACATGGTTACCACTCCCATGTCGCCAGTTCCCACAACCCCAAACACACCTGGAACCCCCAAGTCACCTCTGCCCTCTACAGTCACAACTCCAACCAAATCTACAGTCCCTGACACAATTAAAACAAGCCCAGGGTGGGTACAAACGTGTATATATATTTTTTTGTTTCTAATAGTAGCAACCTTCAACCAAATTTAAAAATCGTATAAAGACACATTACCACAATTGCCAAATACTGAAATTCATGTATATTTCAGAACTAATAACTTAGCAAAATATTGTACTCAGTTTCCTCTTTGTAAATCTATAAAACTAGAAATATTTTAAATAACCTTTTCCTATCTCTGTTTTTTTCTTTTCAGTGTGCTTCTTGTCTCTCCACCACCCTTGCCTCAGCTGGGAACCATCTTGCCCACCAGTCAGGCAGCCCCACCAGCCTCACAGACTGTTTCATCCCAGCATGCGGCACGTTTAGTGAGCCACCTCGCAGCCGGTACTCTTCCTCAGGTCCGCGTGGTTTCCGCTCAGCCTGGTCTCACTGCTTCCCCCGGAGGTCACCAGGCCACCCTAATGCACCAGCCCACTCACCAGATCAGGATGCCTGTTTCTGTGGCTGCAAAGGGCATCTCACAGGTATGTAATGCAACTTGTGCACAGATATCTGCTGTTAAAAGTGCTCTACAGACATTTTCTGGTGCAGGGTCTGCCACCTGCTCGTCTCCATCATGTTGTTACATTGCCTGCGATGTTCCACAATGTGGCATAAAAAAAGATTCATTTAAATTCTGTGAGTGTTTTGTGGTGTCACTTTGGTGTCACTTTGTCTCCATTGAGGTAGATCAGCTTAATGCCATACTGTGGAACATTCTGGACAAAGCAATAACATCTCTATGGAGATAACTAAGCGGCAGACTTGTTACATAGTGCACCGTGTAAATAAAAAGTTGTTAATGATTCGGATTTTGCTCAGGCTATGGTGTCGGTGCCATTGAGAAGCCAGCCCAATAGCAGTCCAGTCCAAGTGCCCACCACTCTGTCTGTGTCCACGTTAACAGTCACTAAACCACAGACAGGATCTCCTGGTAGTCCTTCAAATGCTCCTTCTTCACCCGCGGTGCTTCAGGGAGTCAGCAGCCCAAACATCAAACAGGTGGGTCTGAACATTATTTGTACAGGTCTTTATAAAAGGAAGTTGGTAAAAGATATGAAATGTCTGGAAAAAACAAACAAACATTGTAGTCATATTTTATTATGTCAGACTGTGGTATTAACCATTTTATTGCCAGGGGCAGATTAAATTCTTGTTATCTGTTTAGTATTTGCTTTTATTAGTATTGGTGTAGTCACTTTTTTTTTTTTTTTTTTTTTTTTTATCATAACCTGCACACCACCTATAATTGTATAAGTTTCTATAACATTCCTCATTATTTTTATGAAGGTGTCCATCACGGGTCAGCTAGGTGTAAAGACTACAGGCGGAGGTGGTATCCCTATAACTGCAACAAACCTGCGCATCCAGGGCAAAGACGTGCTCCGTCTCCCTCCGTCCTCCATTACCACAGATGCTAAAGGGCAAACGGTCCTGAGGATCACCCCGGACATGATGGCAACCCTGACCAAGTCTCCAGTGGCAACGGTGAAACTCACCCCGGAGTTTTTGGGACAAGCTGCTGCTGCAGGTAGTAAGAGCATATCAGCCACTCTCCACGTAACACCAACGCATCCCTCGTCCACCACAGCCTCCAGCTCTGCTCCAAGCTCCGGAGAGGTGCCCAGCAGTAATGCCACTCCTGGTACTGCGCTACTAAAAGCTACTGGGGATACTGCCATTCGTCTTATGCCAACCTTAGCGGTCTCTGTGGCTGATCAAAAAGCAAGGACATTTACCACAGTCTCCTCACCTGAAAAGAGCAGCGCCACTATTCGTATAATGCCAGGCCTCGGTGTGATTCCACCCAAACCGACCATCACAATGGCGCCCTCTGCTGGGGGTAAACTTCCAGCTGTGTCCTCAGTTGCCTCTGTGGTCACTATGGCTGCCAATGTGGTGGCCGGTGCTAAAGGACTCTCTGTGGCCTCAGCCACTTCTGGTTCACCAATCACTTTAGGAACAGCAACTGCAACTGTGAGGCAGGTCCCTGCTACAGTGGTCTCCACACAAACGGTAAGAAAAACAGAAAAAATTAAAAAATAAAAGATTCTCTAGAAATGTCAGTTAACCTAAAAAATAAACTTGTCTTTTCTAATATAAATCATTTGTTACATCACAGGGAAAGTTACCTGCCAGGATCACTGTTCCCCTGTCTGTTCTTAATCAGCCGCTTAAGAGTAAAAGTGTGGTGACAACACCTATTGTGAAAGGAAATCTCAACACAAAGTAGGTTTGATCCCAATTTGTACATAGGTTTACACACATGCATATAATGATTATGGTATTAAAATGAACCTACAACATAGTTAGTACCAAGTACTGTATATTTGTACATGCTCACGTGCTTTGACATGTGTCTGTTCTGTGCAGTATCAGCGGTCTGGGGAGGAACATCATCCTGACCACGATGCCGGCTGGAACGAAGCTGATTGCAGGAAATAAGCCGGTCAGCTTTGTCACTGCTCAACAGTTTCAGCAGCTGCAACAGCAGGGCCAGGCCACTCAGGTGAGGGCACTTTGCATGTTACACAAGGGAGGAGCTTATCTCCTGTTGTACTCCGAGGTCACTTTAATATGTTACTTTCTGTCGTAGGTTCGAATCCAAACTGTCCCAGCTCAGCAGCTTCAGCAGCACATGGCCTCTGCAGGATCCCCCAAGGCTGTGTCTACTGTTGTTGTCACGGCGCCTTCACCCAGTCGGCCCCCTGACCCTTCCCCCGCCCCGCCACAGTGAGCTTAGCCCAACTGGAAATTAAAACTAATATGTAGATATCTGTTATGTTGGGTGTTTTTATATTCCAGTTAAGTTTGATGAGATTTTCTCACAACTTGTGAAATGTAGTTACATGTTTTCTCTATAGTGTTAATATTTTCCTGTGGTGTCATTTAAAATTTGTAACATGTATAAGAATACAGTGCTGTTTTGAATGGATTCTTTCACTCTTTATTTTCAAAAATATACTTTAACTACTTGTTAATAGTTTTACAACATGTACAAAATGTTCATAAGTACATAGATATTACATAGATTGAATTAGCTTGTGACTTTCTATTGACCTTGAGAAATAGTGAATTAAATATAATATAATCCAGAAAAATGATTGTAAAATGATCCTAATCCTCCTCTGAATCTTGAAGCAAAGACTTCTGGGAACTGGACTCAGACGAGGTGTTCCTCATTCCAATTTCAATGTTTCGTCCATTTGCGGAGAATTTCCTCAACATGCTTAAAAATAAGACATTTTTTTTACACTGTACAGACAGACACCATTACACCAGTGTTCATTATTAATCAGGGGTGTCCAATCTATGGCCCGGGGCCCAATGCGGCCCTCAGACCAATTTTTATTAGCTCTCAGGCTTTCAGTTGAACTGGCTTAATTGATCAAAATCAGTACTTTTTACAGCAAATTTGAGTAATCCTACCAACATGACCTAAATAACATCACATTGCATTGTCATACAGACCTAATATTAATATTTTATTTAAAGTATGAAGCCAAAACTATGTTAAATGCACCATCTGAATTATCAGACGACTGACCAGTATTGACCACTAGCCCTCCGTGTTGAATATTTTTCAAGATATGGCCCTCAGTGAAAAGCGTTTGGGCACCCCTGTTGTAAATCCATGTTTACAATAAACACAATACTTACAACCACACCACACAGGAAGTACTGGTCACGATGAACACAGCGGTGGCTAAATGCCAGCAGAAGCACATTGTGACAAACATGATGTTGCCATGTTGCTCTAACTCCCACTGGGGTCCACTCAGCGGATACAGGACAAAACCAATCTGAAACATGAGTACAAGGTCATTTATGAAGCTCGCCACCATTTTATAAAGCTAATTTGAGTTCAAAGTTCAAAAACTAGGACTTTAAAAATACACTAAAAGGCCTTAATCATCATCATCATCTGTCGCTACCATGAAATGGAAACAAAACCAGTGTCTGATAAAAAAAAACATAGTTTTATAGGCCGACTAGTCACGGAAAAGTAAATATAACTAAGCTATTAGCCATTATTAGTTTCTTTGGCTGCCTCAAGGCAGAATTATTTAATGATTACAGAATAAAATCATTCTGCAATCATTTAATGATTACAGAATAAACACATTCTGCAGTCACATAGTTCTTGCAGTGTGTGATATGGCTGACCTGGTAGAACCATGTGCCCTGCAGGATGAAGAGTCCCGCCCCCAGCAGCTCCAGAACGATGTTATGTCTCATGAAGACCTCCAACATGGAGCAGGCCGCACCCCCAAACACAGCCATCAGCAGCAGCGTGTGGATGTGTGCGTCCAGGTGAGGGCGCATGGCCACGTGGTAATAAAACAGAAACCCTGAGACACAGGACCACACTGTCAAACATCAGCCCTCTATTTATACTCACAGACTGCAGACAAGAAGATGCAATACTACACTATGTATCAAAAAAGAAAATATATATTTTCATATTAAAGTAAAACACAACCTTAAGTGCATTATTAGTCTCTAAAAGCGCCATTTAACTAAGACATATGTTTTTTTTCTTCCTGGTATTTAGTTTGTAACTACATTTACGTTAATTTCCTGTTTGAAACTGTAGAAGCCACTGCCTCTTCATTGTGAGCCACAAACTTTCATGGTGTTGAGAAATGACTATGCAGTGTTTTTATCCCAGATTCAGAATCTTCAGCAAAAGAAAATTCAGGACAGGATTACTCACACATGCATGAGCAAACACCTTTGAGACAGATGCATTAGTATGAATCATTAAAAAAGTATACATTTAAAAAAAAGTAATACATGGCTCAAAGGTGTTTATTGTGCTAATTGTTGCCAGTTTGACCAATCTCATTATCCTCCATGGCTTACCCTCAACAAACAGAGCCATGGACAGAGCGAGGCGATCCACCCCGACAGGCACCAGTCTGATGGCAGTGGAGGCGACCAGTGCAAACCCTGCAATCCCAAAGAACAGGTACATGGTGCTGTGCTGCCAGTTCATCAGCTTCACCCATGACCCGCCTGAGACCAGGCGAGCGTGAGGGCCGTCCGGGACAAACTGCTCCACCATTATACCTTTATCAAAACAAAACACACGACCTCAGTGATCCAAGTCTTTTAGGAGGGGGGGGGTGTATAAAACTAGTCTGATGTTTTTGTTACTGACCAACAAAAGCAGCAAACATTTGTAATCCTCCCTCCAAGTAGTGCATCTTCTTGAGAAAAGGAGGAGTCCCTGGTCTGCGTTTGGGCTGATGCATCCTCCAGTAGTGATGGAGGATGTGCTTCACCGTCAGCCACACACCAAACAGGAAGAAGAAGGAACCCGGGATGGCATGTCCTCCAAAGTTGGCCATTTTCAGGCCTAGAAAGACAAGTAATTTACCATTTTTTTCAGTTGTCAGAATTAAAGAGAAGGTACTACTGCTGTTGAGTAAATTCCATATTTTATTGTTTGAGATAAGTCAGGCTAAGCAACCTTTAGAACCATAAAATCTGACCACAGGGAGTTGTTATATTAGCACAGTGCTGTAAGCTGATATTCATGCAATGGTTCACCTAATCCCCAAATAAAAGAAATGACATCTCTGATCAGAATGTTGGTTGTGCGGGTTTAAATATCAGTTAAGCTGTATAAAAAAACAAACGCCCACATTACAGGTAAAGCGTAATTAGTCCAACAGTCTACGCCGTCATAACATGAATACTGTTCTATAAGTTCATCCTGGCCTTGGGGGTGGCAGTACTTTCTGCTGATACTAGTCATTTGTTTTGCAAAGACAAATTCAAACAACCTGTGGGTCGTAACAATGGAAATTCCCTTTGTAACGCACTTCATTGTTCACCGTCTTATTTTAGTGCAGTGTGGTACATATGAGGTGGTACAAAAACTAGTATACATCTAGTACACATTAAAAAGTACACTTAACTATCCCCCAGTACACCAATACAAGTATAATAACAGTTTACTTAAATTGTACTTCTTGGGATTAATTGGCCCACTTTTAGTTTATAGAAGTGCACTTGGAAGAACACTTTTAGTTTATTAGTTATGAACTTGTTTACTATGAATAAACTCGTCCCGTCTTTTAATGGGAGTGTGTAAGAATAACAAGATCATCCACATATTTTATTTAAACAATCCACATATTTTATTTAAACAAAAAAATAAACCAAATGTCCATTAGTTTTTCTTTGCAGGAACTTGTTTGTATGCTTCATTATTGCATTTTTCTGGATGATTCCTCTGACATCCAGCATTTTTAAGTTGGGGGAGATTTGACCTGTGAAAATATAGAACAAAACAAAATTGTGCATTTTTTATTTAAATTTTTTCAATGTTCAGCAGTAATTCAAGTAAATATAATAACAGTAAGGTACATTCATAGTATGTAGCAATGTATTACACTGATTATTAGTTGGTTTAGTCAAATTTAAAATATTTCATATAGTACAAAATAGGAGAGGAGCTCAGAGCCGTGGTCCTGGTCCCGGCGGAGGCGCCAGTGGAGGGGCCGGAGCAGGGCAAAACCCGTTAGATTGTGTTTTTTGACGGACGGCAGAGCTGACAGCGAGCCTTTTCTCTTAAGCAGATAGTAGCAGAGACCGCGAGCAGAGACGTGTCCCGGGACAGGAGCAGACTGTGGGCGTGTCCCTGCACTGAGGAGCAGGTGGGCGTGTCCTGCACTGAGGAGCAGACTGTGGGCGTGTCGCAGGAGCAGACTGTGGGCGTGTCCCTGCACTGAGGAGCAGACTGTGGGCGTGTCCCTGGACTGAGGAGCAGGGGCGCCCTGGACTGAGGCGCGTGGGCGTGTCCCTGGACTGAGGCGCAGACTGTGGGCTGTGGGCAGACTGTGGGCGTGTCCCTGGACTGAGGAGCAGACTGTGGGCGTGTCCCTGGACTGAGGCGCAGACTGTGGGCGTGTCCCGGGACTGAGGCGCAGACTGTGGGCGTGTCCCTGGACTGAGGCGCAGACTGTGGGCGTGTCCCGGGACTGAGGCGCAGACTGTCTCTCTGGACTGAGGCGCAGACTGTGGGCGTGTGGGACTGAGGCGCAGACTGAGGCCCTGACTGAGGCGCAGACTGTGTGGCGTGTCCCTGGACTGAGGCGCAGACTGTGGGCGTGTCCCTGGAGTTTATATAAGAACAGAATCTCTTGAAAAGTTCTGAGTGCACTTTATCGGTTTGCACCACCTGGGTTAAAACAGTAAACACGCACCTTTTTACCTATTAATATTACACTTTTCTGATAACTTTAATACATCATTTCTCTGTCAATTTGGCTCGTACTTTAGGTTATTTTAAGAAACTGTCCGTCTTAAGCTAACAGCACTTTATCTTATTTAGTTGTTTAATTGGGCCTTTTGTACTTAGACCAGTACTCCACAAGAAACAACCACACCACTGACATGTAGAGATAAAACAGATTAAAGAGCAAATAAAACATCTTAAATACCTTTTATAAGACGTTGCTCTGCAGCAGGAGGATAATGTCCTCCAGCTCTGGACACTGGTCATGAGACGTTCGTGAACGAGTCGACTCTTCTGGTTCCTTCATGTGAATGGTTGGAACCAAATTTCATTTTTTTAAAAGAACCAAATCTTTTTGTTTCTAATTTATATACAATTTACACTGATTAACACTAAACACAAGAATCAGCACAGAAGCAGAGCAGACGACACGACCGAGCTTTGTGCATAAAAAACACATTTGACATCATCATAACAGTTTTAATTATTATTCTAGTGCAACGTTTTATTTAGGTTTTCATCATTCCAAAGAGTTAAACCACTCCCACTCTCAGTTTCAAACATTTCAAACAGATCTGAGCCTTGGACATGTCTCTCTGTGATTAAACTGTAGATAAAATAAGTTCTCACATTGGCTTCTGTCATATATAAATAAATATCTATATAAATAAATAGTAAAAGAGCCAGTCTTTTGAACAGATCCAAGAGATTCGGATCCTGAGAGCTGAAAGTCCCATCACTACTGGGCGGTTAAGGAAGTCACCACCTATATCCACCCTAACCCAACAGACTGAATTATTTATTTAACCCACCTTTTGGCTCATTATTAATGCCTTAACGTGTTAGTAACATGAAATTAAGTGACAGTATGATGAAATTACGTGACGCCATCTCAAAATTACTTGATACAGTTTCAAAATGACGTGATAGTTTCATGTTAAAACCACAGGCTGTATATAAATGGACAGAGCCAACATGCCACCTGTCGTGTTTCAAATAGGAAGTGCTCATGGGCTGTGCTTCCAGCTCCGTCGACTCTGGCTCCAATTCACTTTACATTGGGCAGAGTTGTGTTTTAGTTTTTCCTCGAGTGATGCAGAAAAGAGGGAGCCACTGTGTGCGTAAATAGCCGTGTATGTTAGCCGTTTCCCTCTCTCTGGAACTACTGCTGCCAGATTTGTCATTTTGGTTTTACATGTTCGTATTAATCCGCTCGACATGATCCTAGTATTTTTTATTGCTCTACTGTGTCTGTAACTCATAATATGAACATTAATAACAGACAAATCAGCTGCCTTCTTCCTCAAAGGTCGCTCACACTAGCGTTAGCAACAGGTTTGATTGACAGTGTTGTTAAGGGCCCTAAACCAGTAGATCGGGTGAGAGGGTTACCTTCAGCAGCTTTGCTCCTGATTGGCTCTTTGGTTGCTATGATACTTGTGGTCAGAAAAAAATGGAGCCTGGCTCCAAATTGGCCCGTAACCTCTAGTCTCCCGGAGCTTCATTTGACTGAAGCTGAACGTTACGGGCGACGTTACACTCAGTCCACTTCTTTATGCAGACTATGGTTTAAACTCACTGGATCTCTGCACAATCTCACCTCATTCTGCTCTCTGACTGAATAATCGTCTTGAAAAAATTATAACATAGATAAAAGGGACATTATGTCCAGTGTTTTCTTTGTTTTTTTATAAATTTATTAAAAAAACAAATCAAGACATTGCAGTTGTTAGCAGTAAAAGGTGTATTTGATTTGACACGGTTACCTCACACCTGGGGACACTGATGGGTCTGTATGGAGTTTATGACAGTTAAAGTCTAAATTTTACAGCTCAGACCCTCAGTCCCTCATGAAATGACAGTGTGTATCAAGACTGTTTAATGGATTGATTAAATTAATCAAAATTTGTTGTCAATAAACCCCAAGAAAAATATTACATACATACTCTGGTGTGGTTTAGTGAGAGGAGGATTACTCATCCAAATGCATGAATGACTTACAGGCATATAAGATCAGCACAGCTCAAACTACAGAAGTATACTTAAGTACATTAGAGTGTATTTTCAGTATGTGCTGAGCACTTAGAATGAAGTAAAACTACTAAACTAAAAGTAAACTCTTTAACTATTAGTTTAAAATAAGTAGGCCTATATACTAATACAGTATAGTCTATTTTAAGTGTACTTTAATACACTTCTTTTTGGTAAGAGAGTGAAATCTGTTGTGTAAGAGGAGACTTTATTCTGTTTCTCATCATCCGCTCTTTTCTTCATCGTGTCTTGCGTGCTTTACGCACTCGGTCAGACAAGTTTTTCTTGATCTGTCCAGTTTACTCCATGTACACACTTGCTCCACTAGCAAAAGTCCACGTAGTCTCAGCCAAAGACAAGGCATGCACTTTCATAAGAGCATTTACTCAGTCTGTGTTCAATCTAAACTACATCTTTAAGACGAGATAACTTTAAATATTTCTCCTTTGGACAAAATGTAAATATTCGACACCGAGCTCTGCAGACTGCGTCTGACAGCGGCACAGTCAGAGCTGACAATGGCCTACCTCGTTTTGTCCCCGGTCTCCCAAAGGTTGAGTTAAACGTGTAGAAAGTGCGCGTGGATCCTGGTGAGCGTGAGGACGCGCGCGTTAACTGCGCACACCTGCTCTGCGCCAACACTCCACCGACACGGCCCCACCCATCACCAGGGCTGGGACAGACACCTCCACTCAGCCCACAGAGGAGTCACCACAGAGGAGTCACCACAGAGGAGTCACATCCTGTTTATAGAGCTGCTTTATGAACGAGAGCCTCTCAGATATCTCTGTTTGTCTCATGAACACTACATAAACCTGCACTGAACTGGACACTTTATAACACTGGTCACTAAATAACCCATGATGCACTGTTGTTGTTGTTGTTGTTGTTGTTGTTGTGTTGATGCCACTATTGTATATATTTCTACCTCCTGCATGCCCTTATTTGTATTTATTCACTGTGGGCTTTTTTGTGTGTGTTGTATGTGCACTTTATCATGAAGTAAGTCTCTAGTCTGTGAGCTCTGCTCTCAGACTGATCCTGATATGTGCTCACCTGAAGAGGAATAATGTACCACTTTTCTCTGTCATGTGCACTGAGCTGGTAACATAAAGCAGGCAAAGAAAAACAAATCGATTGGCCTGAAAATGTGGGTATTTGTACAAGTTAATAATACACAGAGTGTGAGGAGGGAGCGGCACAGCTGGAGGCAGTAAAACAGACCTTTACTTTGTGTTAAAAAAACTTTATTGCCATCAATGTCACACACTGACAATCAGTGTCCTATTTTTAAAGGTTAAATAAATATAATATAAAACATGAAAAAGACATCAAACTATTTAAACAAAAACTTTATAACATGCTGTTGTTTTTGTTTTTGCCAAGTGTGGATTTAGAGGATGACACAGAATAGTTTCTTCTCTCTGAATGGGTTTTCAGATGAAGGGACTGGAGTGACCAGAGGATCCTCTTTGGCGTGAGATTCACAGAACGCCATGAGCTCAGCAGCAGCCTTAGACACCTGCACACAACATGTCAAAATGATACAATCACTTCAACTAAAGCAACCGCCAAATAAAACGCAATGCAGCAGTTGCAGCTTAATTTATAATGTTACAATTAGTTTGTCAAAGTTGGCAGTACCTGTAAACTCAAACATGCCGAATTTTATTTTTACTAGAATACAGTATTAGCCATTGGACTGGTTACACAAATATACAGACTACACATATAATACACACCTACACACACACACACACACACACACACACACACACACACACACACACACACACACACACACACACACACATATAGATAGATAGATATAGAGATAGATATAAAAACTCACAATCAATATTTAAGGATTACAGCTTTGTATTATGTATTGTGAAATCCTCGTTCCATTGCATAATCCCTGTATTCACTGTTTGTATGAATGAGATCATTGTTTTTATTGCTTACATTTATTTTGCCTGTATGATGTGATGTGCACGTTTCTTACCAGCATCCTCTCTATGTTGACCTCCAGCTTTAGTTGCTCTACTGTCTTTCGGGCATCTGCAATCTTGGCCATATTGTTCGACATCCTACACAGCAGCAGCACTGATATCAACAATCTGGCATGAAAAAGTATATTCTGTGTTTTTAGTTGTCATTTCACATTATAGCAGGACATCATTTTGTAGAAAGAGGCGAGATCAGCAATGTAACAGCATGTTTAGGACTGGACTTTTACATTAGAGTCGAGAGGAAAACAATATTATTCTAAGATTGTGGGCAGTTCAATGTTGTAGGCGATGAGAGGAGAGTCACTGTGTCTGTCCCTAATATAAAAATCACATATTGTTTTGATAAGGAGCTCACGTGGTGCCCAGCCTGTTTCATTTTGCCTTATTAATTGTGCTCCCTGGGTCTCAGCTGCAAGTGGCAGAGGCCGGCCTCCAGGGGGTGAGGGCCAGGGAGAGGGAGGGGCCCTCCACAGGGAACCATCCGCTACTGCAGAGTGTAAATACAGTTATCCCTACATTAACACTTTGTAACAAAATTCAATACACAATTTACTTGTCACCTTTACTTTAATAGCTTGTTTTTGTTTTGTTTTTTCACTTGACAAGGTGCAAGTTACGACTAAGTGCCCATTTCCATAAAATCTTATGAGTAAACTGACTGACTTTGAAATAAAAAAACCAAAACAAAAAATGAATAATTTGCATGTTGGCAGAGACAAATACTTCAAAAGCACTCAAGTAAAGATATGCCCCTGAAGGTTACAATGAAGTAACATGTTATTCATTTCAAGTTACTAATTACTTTTTTTTTTTTTCCAATTAGGCAACATCAATTATTTTAAAAACAAAACTTACCAGAAGGCCAGCGTCACTGACTCCTGATTTCATGAAGGTCTTGACCCGGTCCGTGTGACAGTAACAGTCTGGTGGAGGTGACTGGAGAGATGAGGTGGAGTCATTGAGTCTACAGCAGGTTCCCACCTTCACATAATGAGGTTCAGCCTCCGCAGCTCCACATGTGGCCCTCACCCTGTGCCTATTTCTCTACAACTCAGGCAAATAAAAACACCAATCAAAAAGGTAAAATAATTTAGTTTGTTACAGTATTTTGTATGTATTTATAGATATGTCAGTCTGATAGTGTTTTTCACTGTTCCTAATGGATTTAAATCTTTTTTAGATGTTCTTGCTGTAAGTGCACACAGTATTGGTCATAAAATGCACAAAAAAGAAAAATTAAATCATCAAAAAAAAAAAAAACAGTTAAAAGGTAAGTACATAGACAAGATACAGAACCTGGATAAATGTCCTTTTCCCACAATGATAATGTATTTACTTTAACAAATATTTCATACATCTTAGATATATTATCCTGTGTATTTCGGGCAATTCAAAATCATATCCAACTCACACCAGATATTTAAATAAATTAGGAATAGTTAAGCTCTTGATGGTCTTGTCACCTCTCCTGTAGTGCGGACAGCAGCAGGAGGCAAAGTGCAGCGTGGTAGTGAAATGTCAGGCACATCATTAGCATCTCTGTAATTGGTCTCAGTCAAACGAGGATCAACGCAAGTCAATAAAAGACAGAGCTACAGGGGGCACAAAAGTTAGGATATGTCTGTTTGCCAAGAAGATTTGTAAAGATAAAAAAACAAAATATTCATGGATTTAAGCTTTCTCTTATCCGTGGGTTCAGATAGATATTTATTTCTATGGGCTTCAGAATAGTAAAATATTAGGGCGGTTGCCATAGCAATGAACAAAATCTTTTGAATTGGAAAAAAAATCCTCAAAATATTTCTTAGGAAGCTGAAAATCATGAATATTTATTTCATTTATTTATTTATTTGGTAGGACAATGTACAATAATATTAGGCTCAATGGCAGAGATGCTTGTACCAGATTGTAGCTTTACAGATAATTTCCGTCTGTAGTCCTCGAGGGAAGGGGGAGGGGTCAACATTAATATTTACATAAACACATAAAATATACACACATACACACACACACAATACAATTTTAAAACCTGTGCTTGTAGCAACTAAGTGTGCACACATGTTTGGTTTTCTAAAAAAAAACACACTTTCACCTTTCTGGTGAAGGTTGTGAGGCAGTTTAAGCTCAGTATCTCGGATGGAGCTTATTCCATTGTTTAACAGCCCGATATGAGAAGGAGGATTGGGCGAAGGCAGTTCTACATTTAGGGATTTTACACTGTCTCTCGTGGTACCTCGGGTTGCTCTTGAAGCAGTATCTACCGATCGCTGGATGAATTCTTTAAGTGGTGGAGGAGCTAGGTTGTGGAGAATCTTGTAAGTCAATTGGACATGAGAGAATGAAACAAGATTATCGAAATTTAGCATATTGTATTTTCCAAGTATGTTACAATGGTGATATTGTTGTGTTTTTTTGTCAAGTATTTTCACACCATACTTGTAAATGGACTCTAGTGGTTTAAGATTAGTTTTGTTTGCTTGGGACCAGCTAGTTATGCAGTAGGAGAGGTGTGAATAGGCAACATCATATGGGTAACAAAGGAAAAACACAGGACTCATACAGTGCTCCTCTGTTATGGTACTGAAACAGCGCCATCTGCTGATTAACCACTGGTCCTACATGTTCTTTATGTGCTGACTAGAGTTTAAAGTTAGAGTTTATGTTTTTTATACATAAACATACATTCATGCACCATGTGTGATTGTTCCATAAATAACACAAGGGCCAACTCCTCAACTCACGACTCCTCCAACTCCTCGACTCCTCCAACCCCTCGACCCACGACTCCTCCAACCCCTCGACCCACGACTCCTCCAATCCCTCGACCCACAACTCCTCCACCCCTCGACCCGCGTCCTCCAACTCCTCGACTCCTCCAACCCCTCGACCCACGACTCCTCCAACTCCTCGACTCACGACTCCTCCAACTCTTCGACCCACGACTCCTCCAACCCCTTGACCAACGACTTCTCCAACCCCTCGACCCACGACTCCTCCAACCCCTCGACCCACGACTCCTGCAACTCCTCGACTCACAACTCCTCCAACTCTTCGACCCACGACTCCTCCAACCCCTGACCAACGACTCCTCCAACCCCTCGACCCACGACTCCTCCAACCCTCGACCCACGACTCCTCCAACCCCTCGACCCACAACTCCTCCAACTCTTCGACCCACGACTCCTCCAACCCCTCGACCCACGACTCCTCCAACCCCTCGACCCACGACCCTCCAACTCCTCGACACGACTCCTCCAACCCCTTGACCAACGACTCCTCCAACCCCTCGACCCACAACTCCTCCAACCCCTCGACCCACGACTCCTCCAACCCCTCGACCCCACGACTCCTCCAACCCCTCAACCCACGACTCCTCCAACCCCTCGACCCACGACTCCTCCAACCCCTCGACCCACGACTCCAACCCCTCGACCCACGACTCCTCCAACCCCTCGACTCACGACTCCTCCAACTCTTCGACCCACGACTCCTCCAACCCCTCGACCACGACTCCTCCAACCCCTCGACCCACGACTCCTCCAACTCCTCGACTCACGACTCCTCCAACCTTGACCAACGACTCCTCCAACCCCTCGACCCACGACTCCTCCAACCCCTCGACCCACGACTCCTCCAACCCCTCGACCCACGACTCCTCCAACCCCTCGACCCACGACTCCTCCAACCCCTCGACCCACGACTCCTGCAACCCCTCGACCCATCCCCTCCAACCCCTCGACCCACGACTCCTCCAACCCGTCGACCCACGACTCCTCCAACCCCTCACCCACGACTCCTCGACCCACGACTCCTCGACCCCTCAACCCACGACTCCTCCAACCCCTCGACCCCACGACTCCTCCAACCCCTCGACCCACGACTCCTCCAACCCCTCGACCCACGACTCCTCCAACCCCTCGACTCACGACTCCTCCAACTCTTCGACCCACGACTCCTCCAACCCCTCGACCCACGACTCCTCCAACCCCTCGACCCACCCTCCAACTCCTCGACCCACGACTCCTCCAACCCTTGACCAACGACTCCTCCAACCCCTCGACCCACAACTCCTCCAACCCCTCGACCCACGACTCCTCCAACCCCTCGACCCACGACTCCTCCAACCCCTCAACCCACGACTCCTCCAACCCCTCGACCCACGACTCCTGCAACCCCTCGACCCATGACCCCTCCAACCCCTCGACCCACGACTCCTCCAACCCGTCGACCCACACCCCCTCCAACCCCTCAACCCATGACCCCACGCAATATCAGAGTTCTCAATCATAGCAGAGGTGAGTGTTACTATTACTATTTAAATACACAGAAGGTTAAGTTTTATTGAAGCATGATTCACTTGAGCCTTTCTGTGACAGTTCAGAGGAGAGGTGACTGTCATGTGGAAGATAATATCAAATTTCTTGTCTTGCAAAGTTAGAATAACATGTTGGCCTATCTCATCTATAATTAAAAACTGCTGCAAATACTGTTGATAAAGAAATAAAAAGTACATCTTCAGTAAAACAGCAACTCACGGCTGATGACATAAATAACAAATAAACATAAGCATTATTTCTTTGATTCCACCATTGTATAACTTACATGAGCCTGTTTGCTGATGCTTTATTCTTTTCCCCAGGCCAAAGCCCCACTTCCTTCAAGACAATCAGAGCTGAACCAATCGATGCTGTTCAACTTTGAGGACACCACCAGCATCCTACAAACACAAATAATCAAAATAAAATAAATAATAACATGTTTTGTTACTTTTCTGTCTTTTTCATTATGTGTTATGCAGTTATGCTTCTACCCAAATAATTTGCTATGCTTTTGTGATAATAATTTGGAAACTGAACTCTCTAACATACATTATAAGCCAGTTGTAAAGCAGATGTGTGATGTTGTTTAAGCCTGTGACTGATGACAGCACGTGCAGTGAAAGGGCCTTACATGTAGCACGATGTAGGCTAAACATAATGTAGCCTATTGTTTTATTTATCGCAGCTATTAGAATACAATATGTCACAATACTAAGCCTGTTTGTAAGTCAATGTACATAATTCCCACAGAGAGGCTCATTGCTGCCCGGTCATGATGCTTTTTTCTCCTCTGATGGACTTTAGTCTGTGGCACACATCTCAGCGCGTGCCATTTTCAACCAAGAAAAAGGGGGTGTGGCTTCTGCCCCTCCCACTGCCCCCGTGTCCATTTTTGTATCCACTCTTCTAAATCTGACACAATAGTATCTTATCATTTCCCAGAGCCCGCCGAGTGCCCGTGTGGAGCAGCAGAGGGGTGTCTGGAGTGGGTTTAGTCCTGCTGTGTGCTCGGGCCTGGTGGCACAGGGCTGGACGTGGTGGGCGTGTAGAGGCACGAGCGCAGCGCTGAATGACGTGCGTGAACAGCGCGACCATCTCGTTTGGCTGTCACCTCGGACTTTAGCTGTAATGACACAGGTATAACTACGCACAACTAACGCTATGAGACGACCTTTTACTACAGAAGCAGAGTTTGGGGCTCTGTGAGACTGCGAAGTAGCGTTAATCCTGAAATGAGCAGCAGCTAATCTCACAGAGTGAGAGTAAAGGACGGCGGCGCTCCACGTTCAGACATCACCCGAGCCACAGCTCCATCTGAACCATCTGAAGCAACATGCACACCACATCTGGATGACAACAAGATGGCTAGTGGTGTTGGAAGTAAGTCAGAATAAGGCGCACAGAAATGATGCTATCCGCTACTAGCAGCACATCGCTGTGTTGTAATGTTACCAACTTCCTGCATGGCTGCCTCCTGTGTCTCTGCCTCTGCCTCCTATGCTTCTTTGCCTCCTCTGTCTCTGCCTCTCTGCCCACTCTGTCTCCTGTGCCTCCTGTGCCTCTTTGCCTCCTCTATCTCTGCCTCCTTTACCTCTCTGCCCCCTCTGCCTCCTCTGCTTCTCTGCCTCCTGTGCCTCCTATGCCTCCTGTGCCTCCTCTCCCTCTCTGCCTCCTCTGTCTCTCTGCCTTTCTGCCTCTCTACCTCCTCTGCCTCTCTGCCTCCTATGCCTCCTCTGCCTCTTGTGCCTCCTCTACCTCTCTGCCTCTTCTGCCTCTGTGCCTCCTGTGCCTCAGGTGCCTCCTGTGCCTCTCTGTCTCCTCTGCCTCCTCTGCCTCTTTGCCCCCTGTGCCTCCTTTGCCTCTCTGCCCCCTCTGCCTCCTCTGCCTCTTCTGCCTCCTCTGCCTCCACTGCCTCCTGTGCCTCCTCTGCCTCTCTACCTCCTCTGCCTCTTTGCCTCCTCTGCCTCCTCTCCCTCTCTCCCTCTCTGCCTCCTCAGCCCCTCTGCCTCCTCTTCCTCTTCTGCCTCTCTGCCTCTCTACATCCTCTGCCTCCTCTGCCTCTTCTGTCTCCTCTGCCTCTCTGCCTCCTCTGCCTCTCTACCTCCTCTGCGTCTCTCCCTCCTCTGCCTCTCTGCCTCTCTACCTCCTCTGCCTCCTCTGCCTCTCTGCCCCCTCTGCCTCCTCTGCCTCTTCTGCCTCCTCTGCCTCCACTGCCTCCTCTGCCTCTCTGCCTCTCTACCTCCTCTCTGCCTTTTTGCCTCCTCTGCCTCCTCTCCCTCTCTCCCTCTCTGCCTCCTCTGCCTCTCTGCCTCTCTGCCTCTCTGCCTCTCTGCCTCTCTACCTCCTCTGCCTCCTCTGCCTCTTCTGTCTCCTCTCCTCTCTGCCTCCTCTGCCTCTCTGCCTCTCCTCTGCTCTCTCCCCTCCTGCCTCTCTGCCTCTCTACCTCCTCTGCCTCCTCTACCTCTCTACCTCCTCTGCCTCCTCTGCCTCTCTACCTCCTCTGCCTCTCTCCCTCCTCTCCCTCCTCTGCCTCTCTACCTCCTCTGCCTCCTCTACCTCTCTACCTCCTCTGCCTCCTCTGCCTCTCTGCCTCCTCTCCCTCTCTCCCTCTCTGCCTCCTGTGCCTCCTCTGCCTTTCTGCCTCTCTGCCTCCTCTGCCTCTCTGCCCCTCTGCCTCCTCTTCCTCTTCTGCCTCTCTCTGCCTCTCTACCTCCTCTGCCTCCTCTGCCTCTTCTGCTCTCCTCTCCTCCTCCTCTGCCTCTCTGCCTCTCTGCCTCTGCCTCTGCCTCTCTGCCTCTCTGCCTCCTCTGCCTCCTCTGCCTCCTCTGCCTCCTCTGCCTCTCTGCCTCCTCTGCCTCCTCTGCCTCTCTGCCTCCTCTGCCTCTCTGCCTCCTCTGCCTCCTCTGCCTCTCTGCCTCTCTGCCTCCTCTGCCTCCTCTCCTGCCTCTGCCCTCCTCTGCCTCCTCTGCCTCTCTGCCTCCTCTCTGCCTCTCTCCCTCCTCTGCCTCTCTGCCTCTCTACCTCCTCTGCCTCCTCTGCCTCTCTGCCTCCTCTGCCTCTCTCTCCTCTCTGCCTCCTCTGCCTCTCTGCCTCCTCTGCCTCTCTACCTCCTCTGCCTCTCTGCCTCCTCTGCCTCTCTGCCTCTCTGCCTCCTCTGCCTCCTCTGCCTCTCTCCTCCTCCTCTCCTCTCTCCTCCTCTACCTCTCTGCCTCCTCTGCCTCCTCTGCCTCTCTCTCCCTCTCTGCCTCCTCTCCCTCTCTGCCTCCTGCTGCCTCTCTGCTCTGCCTCTCTGCCTCTCTGCCTCTCTGCCTCTCTGCCCCTCTGCCTCCTCTGCCTCTTCTGCCTCTCTGCCTCTCTGCCTCCTCTGCCTCCTCTGCCTCTCTGCTCTCCTCCTCTGCCTCTCCCTCTCTGCCTCCTCCTCTGCCTCCTCTGCCTCTCTGCCTCCTCTGCCTCCTCTGCCTCTCTGCCTCCTCTGCCTCTCTCCTCCTCTGCCTCTCTGCCTCTCTGCCTCTCTGCCTCCTCTGCCTCTCTGCCTCCTCTACCTCTCTGCCTCTCTCTGCCTCCTCTGCCTCCTCTGCCTCTCTGCCTCCTCTCGCCTCTCTGCCTCTCTGCCTCCTGTGCCTCCTCTGCCTTTCTGCCTCTCTGCCTCCTCTGCCTCTCTGCCCCTCTGCCTCCTCTTCCTCTTCTGCCTCTCTGCCTCTCTACATCCTCTGCCTCCTCTGCCTCCTGTGCCTCCTCTGCCCTCTCTGCCTCCTGCTGCCTCTGCTGCCTCTCTGCCTCCTCTGCCTCTCTGCCTCCTCTGCCTCTGCCTGCCTCCTCTGCTTCTCTGCCTCTCTGCCTCCTCTGCCTCCTCTGCCTCTCTGCCTCCTCTGCTTCTCTGCCTCTCTGCCTCTCTGCCTCCTGTGCCTCCTCTGCCTCTCTGCCTCTTGCCTCCTGTGCCTCCTCTGCCTCCTCTGCCTCCTCTGCTTCTCTGCCTCCTCTGCCTCCTCTGCCTCCTGTGCCTCCTCTGCCTCTCTGCCTCCTCTGCTTCCTCTGCCTCTCTGCCTCCCGTGCCTCCTCTGCCTCCTCTGCCTCCTCTGCCTCTCTGCCTCCTCTGCCTCCTGTGCCTCCTCTGCCTCCTCTGCCTCTCTGCCTCCTCTGCCTCTCTGCCTCCTGTGCCTCCTCTGCCTCCTCTGCCTCCTGTGCCTCTCCGCCTCCTCTGCCTCCTCTGCCTCCTCTGCCTCTCTGCCTCCTGTGCCTCCTCTCTCTGCTCTGCCTCTGCCTCCTGTGCCTCCTCTGCCTCTCTGCCTCCTGTGCCTCCTCTGCCTCTCTGCCCTCATGAAGCCTGTGAGGACTGAGCCCGCATCACTGTGTAGCTTTGTTTATTGGTAATCAGTAAAAGTCACACGTTTGACCTGTGACAGGCTCGACACTCAGCCCGTGTATTTTGCACTTGTGAAAGAAGTGCACAGTGTAGACTGCACATGAAGGATCTCGCACTCCACTTTGGCCAATATTCAGATTATTATCATATTTTTCTCTTTTTATTGACCCATCTGTCATTTCAGCCTTATTCATTCCTCAACTTTTCCCAAGACACTGCAGTGATTTAAAAACCAGTGTAGTGTCTGTCTTACAGGCCCACAGTGTTACAGCCACCTGTGTGAAGAAGCCTTAAAGACTGATAATGTTTTTTTTTTTTTTTTGCCTGGAACCAAACCTGTGCAAATATATAAACAACGGTTACAGTCATATTTATACTGCTCCTCTTGGGAAGATATGATAAAAATATATTTTTTGTTAGACAAGACAGATCATTGTATTGTGTCACAGAGAGGACGATCTTTGAGTAGGTCTATATGCTACAACAGTGGCTTTTTCATTATTGTAATCTTTCTGCAGAGCACAAGTTACTGGTCATTGGTCCAACGGAGCCATGGTCAGTGAGAGAAAAGCTCTGCCTGGCTACATCGGTGATGAAAAGTGGAGACCAGAATTGGTAATGTTGAATTTTGGATGATTATTCTGTTGCTCATGTTACAATGTAGTTGTCATTTAAAATCAGAATTGGAAACCTCATACTGGATTTCTGTGTCGTCTTTTTATTGCTACATCCATATAATAACTTTGTTTCACTTGATATTGTGTATTATATGTTTTGAAGGATATATTGAATAGTCTTAAACCACTGTATCATAATCATTTTACTTAACCTTTGTGTAAATATGCATTTGGGGAAACTTTCCACCAGCCTTCATGCTCTGCACTGTTGACATAAAAGCCACATTGTAAATTGCTTGGTGCTTTTCTTTTAAAACCTTTGCAGGGTTTCTGTCAGTCGTGCAATTAAACCTTTTGCAGAACCTGGAAGACCACCTGACTGGTTTTCACAAAAGGTGTGGTATATTCAAAGATCTTGCTGTTAAACCTTGTTTGTAAATATCCTTGCATTTCACACAATGTGATTCCTGCATATTTCACAGCATTGTGCATCAAAATACTCAGAGCTTCTCGAAACAACAGAAGCACCAAAGTAAGTGTGTGCATTTTATGTATTTTATGAGCATAAAAAAGTGTGCATAATAGCGACATCTGTTATTCATAGACGGAAGCGTGGGGAAAAAGGTGAGATTGTGGAAACAGTGGAGGATGTGATTGTGCGGAGGCTGACGGCAGAGAGGATTGATGAGCTCAAAAAGCTGATTAAAGAAACTCAGGAGAAGCACAGGTGAGGCAACAACAATATGATGTATGTAGTATTTACTATGAAAGGTGCGGAAAGCATATGATCTGCCTTTGTAGGAAGCTGAAAAGGGAGGCAGTGCTTATTCAGGCGGGCCACCTCGATTCAAAACTAGAGGATTTGTGGGAAGACATTCAACAGTAAGAAAAACTATTTGCACACATGTGTGTTTGTGTGTTTACCTGGACTTCAGTAATGATGTGTTTATTCTTTTTATAGGAAGAAAAAAGAGGAAGAGGAGGCAGCTGAGTTAAAAAGAAAAGCCACTGACACAGCTTACCAGGGTATTTTACATTACACATTAGTATATCAGTATTTAAGTTTAGTTGCTGGAATAACATATGACGTTTCACCTACATGTATATTATGTTACACTAACTTAGTGCAACTGTTATGGTTGTCTTTTAGATATTCATTGTTATTTTTTGTAATTGTCTTGCTTTTTCAGCCAGACTGGCATTAAAGTTAGCTCCCAAGCGTATCCCTGGAGTTACCATAAATTCACCTACAGGCTGTGGATCCCCAAATCAAGAGTTATCACCTGGAGACCCACTTGAATGCCTAACTTCAGAACTGGCCTCTCCAAAAAGTGTAAGTTTAAATAGCCATGAGACATTTCAGTCTTACATACACTTTATAACTAGTTGTTTTTCATGGTTCAGGATGATAATTGCATGAATATGTTTCACAGGCTCTGGGGTCAGCTCAGTTGATCTCACTGGGTTGTTCTGGACCTGGTGCAGATGAGGGCTGCCATCCTTCAGTCCTGGATGAGTCACAAAAAAAGCTCTTGGTTCAGAAAGCCACACCTCCACCTTCTCCTCTTCTGTCTGAGCTCCTGAAGAAAGGAAGCATTTTGCCCACAAATGCCAGACTGGTAGTTGAATAAGCATAATAAAAATGCAATACTTTACTAAAATGACTTAATACTATGTATTGCTCATTAGAATACACCAACAGTATTATTTGTTATGTGTATTTTGAAGATTGGAGATGGGGAGCTCTCTGCTATTCACATGGTGGATTCAGGCACACCACCTGGTCTCCCGCTGCCTCAGGTCCCAGGTACATATGATTGTTAAACTATGTACATTATGACTAATACTGACCACTATGCTCTCCTACTGCAGTTGTAGCATCTGAAATGTGACCTATAGCTAACTGTGTTATCATATGTGACATGGCAGGTGCACCGATGTTGTCTCGTCTGCTGGAGGCTGGGCCCACTTCGTTTTCAGCCCCATTAAGTTTCATGGTCAGTGGAGACAGTGCAGCCTCTGCTGCCTCTCCTATTACAGAGGACACAGATGCTTCAGCATGTGCAGGTCTGCCCAGGCATCTCTCTTTAACACATACTGTGTATAACTGCATTTTTTTTTTATATTATATATAATATATACAAAATTATATATAATAACTTCACTGGAGACATTTGGACACTGTTAAATACATCATTGTCTTGTGTTCAGAGCAAAATGCAATGTCCTCTATGGGCTCTGGGTGTAGACGGGCCCCTCCTGAAGTGAAGGAGTCTGAGCTGAGTGAGGAGGATGTGAACGTAGCATACATGGGAGATGAACTGGATTTAAAGACAGTGGGAGATATCATTGCTATTATTGAGGACAAGGTTCAATAACTTATTTTGTCAATATTGTATACAGTACACGAGATGAATCATGCTACAGTGGCTCCCTTGTATGGTTTGACTTCAGGCTGACGAGAGTGCAGAGGCACTGGATGCAGCGGCTGTGGAAGCGGCTCTGTCTCTGTGTGAAGAGAGTGGGCACACTCTGGCCGCTGCCTGGGCCTCAGGGCCTTTCCAGCCTCAGGACAGTGGCCCAACAGCACCACCTACAGTGACCCCTGGAGCCCCACAGTGTTCATCTCATCAGAGCAGCACAGTAGCAAAGACAGAACTGTTACCAGTGAACAGAGGGCCTTCTGAACATGCATCTCTGTGCAATAGTCAAGATAACTGTCCTGGAGCTTTACCCAGGGGACTAAAAGGCCTACCACAAACATCATTGTCTCCATGCAACTCTTCTCATTCTGAAGCAGAGAGAAAGTCTGCTGATGATATGCTGCAGGTCAATCAAATCTCAACTAAACTAACCATCAAGTGTGAGGGTGAGAAGTGGACACAACACCGACTTGACAAAGGTCATGGAGGTAGGTACATCAATACAAGAAAAAAAGAAAAAAATCTATATGTTTGCCTAATATACAATTACTTTACGTGTTAGCAGACTCATTATTAGAAGATAGCCCACTGACAGAAAGGAGTCTCAAGGTATGACATCCAATAAGCATAGAGCAAACATCTGTACTGAACTGCAGTGTGAACATTCACCTCTATCATGAATCATTTAATATTTTATGTCATCTGCAACTTTACAGGGGAAAAAGGTGAAAGATGAAACATGCTTTGACACAGCACAAGCAGACTGTGAGAGCACTGGTGCTGAAGACTGTGGGGTCAAAGGGGAGGAGGATGAGGCCTTTCTCTCAGAGCTAGAGGGCGATATGGAGCTTGAGCCTGCAGCAAGTGAGAGTGAAGATGGATACAGTCTCACGGCTTCCTCCTCTCTCCAACTCAACACAACCGCAGACTCCATCCCCAGTAGCCCTGCCTCCTCTCAGTTGTGAGTGAAAAGCCTCGCCCACAAAACAGGCAAATGTAAAAATGTTTGAATAAGTGTTTGCTTTGCTCACCAGTCAGACATAACATTATGACCTTCTTCAGTTGATTTTTGTTTTATAACTGCATTGTCATTACTTGCCCAATAGCTGGTTATCCTTCATCGTGCTCGTCATTTCTAAATATAAAAAAAAAAAAAAATCTGGAAAATAAATGGTAATTTTACTTCGACCTGTTCACTTTTGCGCTTCAAATGCAACAAACTGCAATGTGCTGTGTGTTCTGGCACTAAGACACATGGTTTTCTAAACAATTTAAGATACACCAACTTATTTGATGAATCAGACGTCATGGATCTTCACACTATACTTGTGCAACAAACCACCATGATGGAAGATGTTTAAAACTCATTCCTTGCTGGTCATAATGTTTTGTTTGATATCCCTGTATATTTGCCAGTTCATAATAATAAGGTTTTAAATTAGGTTTTGGCATAGAATACAATGGCTCAATGGTTCTCGTTTATATTGTTGCAGTTCAATGTGCAGTGAGGATCAGGAGGCTTTACAAGCGCACAAGATTTGGAAGAAAGCCATTATGTTAGTGTGGCGTGCAGCAGCCAATCACAGGTCAGTTTGAACACATGATGCTAATATGATTCAGACAAAACACATTTATTCACATGTATTATTGTTAATATCCTAGGTACGCCAATGTTTTCCTGCAGCCAGTTACAGATGAAATAGCACCCGGATACCATAGTATTGTGCACAGGTAGGGTATTTTTTAATATCTTGCTTGCTATTGCTAGAGAAATACTGCGATAAACGATAATATTGAAACTACTTTGTGCCTGTGACATAGTAACCTTACAGCGGGATAATCCCAGTGAACAAATGTTTAAAAGACAGTATCATTAAAAGACCTGAGCAGCAACAAATAAATGAAGAACGAAGCAATACTTAGCCATAGAAGTTACCTTTGTAAACCTATGCAGCTTAAATCTTATGGTATTACAGCAAAAACAACAAAAATCTCCCCGTTATTGCAAAGAAGTTGTACACATGATAAATACCGAGCCCCAAAATATATTGATCCAGTTATCATATATTGAATGATATGTTGATATAGTACTTGCCCTGACAGGCCATAACTTACTGTAAATGTATTCATTGGTTTTAGTTTTTTGTTATAGGTGCCATTGTGAGGACTTTTCACCATTCAAAAGATAAAATATTTAGTTTAGAGTTGTTAATTGCTATGGCTAATGTAATTTTTTTCATAACTGTGAAACCCATGTATACCATTTAAAAGTACAATAATTACACATTTCTAAATGTTCACATTTAAAAATATTCTATTATATATATTTAATATTCTATATATATATTTAAGGCCTATGGATCTCGCCACCATCAAAAAGAATATTGAGACAGGTTTGATCCGGACCACGGCAGAGTTCCAGCGGGACATAATGTTGATGTTCCAAAATGCGGTCATGTACAACAGCCTGGATCATGACGTGTACCACATGGCTCTGGAGATGCAGCGGGACGTCCTGGAACAGGTGCAGCAGTTTCTGGCCACACAGCTCATCATGGAGACTAGCGAGTCGGGCATCAGCGCCAAGAGCTTGAGAGGGGTGCGAGAGAGCACACGCAGACAGGACTCCACTGACAAGGTGCCACTTCTTTGACAAAAGTTTAGGTCAGAGACCTGTTGCAAAGTGTTTATATACATACATTATACACATACATTTCAGCAAAGCTTGGCTTAGTGCTTCCCTTTCAGTGTGTCTGTATTCTCTATAAAGTAGGTTATTTTAAGTCATGAAAGCCAATGGGGGATTTTGAAATAGGTAAGTAGTTTTGTTTTATCCACTGTTTTAAGACTTACTGCATCTGGGCTGAATCACAGTGGTGTCATAGGTGAAAAGGTGTTTTTTACATTTAGTCTTCAGTATTCAGTCTTTTTTTATTGACTACTGATTTAGATGAATGTCTGAAAGAAAAACACAATTCTTCATCCAATTTCTAGGACTTCATTTTGTTTAGCTTAGTACTGGAAGGCTAGAGACAGATAAGCCCACTTTTATGCTTTATTTCCTTTTCACTTCTGAGTGTAACTCTGCATCGTTTTCCTCTGGCAGGACTCTGTCTCCATGTCCTCTCCTGCCTTTCTTCTTTCTCTTTTTGTAAGTACGTTGTCTTAAAGCTAATTTTTCCTTTTCAACGTTTGTAAAACATAATGCCAGACAGTACTGTTTGTACTGTGTTGTTTTGCAGGATGGAGGCACTAGAGGGCGACGCTGTGCCATGGAAGCTGACCTCAAGATGAAGAAATGATTTGTGGGAAATGTTGGCTCACAGTGTCACTCAAGTTGAGCAGTGAATAATAGTGCTGCATGGATGCTCCTTTTAATGCAGTTTTTGTAACCTGGCGTGTTATCATTTATTTGCACTCTAAAATCAATGGATAGACTATAAATGTGTAATTTGAGTCATCCATGTACAGGGCTTACTAACAGATTAATCCAATGTTACTAAGGGGCATTTAATACTAAATCTTTAACAGAGCTATTTGTTAGTTTCCTGAGCCTCTGTAAAAGGTTATTAAGGATTTGAGCAATGTGGTGATTTAGAAAGAATCAAGAGGCCAAAGAATAATACTCGTAACCATCAAATGAAATACACTATTGAAATCTGCCTATATACACTGTGGTACTAAGTATTTGAGATATTTTTGTCACTTGTTTTGTTGGTCATTTAACCTATGGGTGAACTATGTCAAGTGCTTAAATATATTTATTTTCAGTGTTTCAATATCGCACTATGTACTAATCAGTATTCTCAATTTCAAATAAACTTAACTTACAATCATGAAACTTGACTCTTATTTGCAGTGTTAAAGTGCATATAAAAGAAGGACAGTAGTCAACATAGTGTGAACTTTTTATTTTTCGATGAATGTTGGCCATGAGCCACTGTTTCATTTGTCTTCATTTCACAGTTTAATAATGTTAAATGTTTTAATAATAATCTGAGGTCTTGGACTGAAGTTAGCTTCAACGCAGTAAATACATAAATCACATAAATGACATTGAGCTGTTCTGCATGCAACAATAAATAAATAAACAACTTAAAATTGAACAAACATTTGAACTAAAGTGCTCGATACAGACGTCATACAAATGAGAACTTCTAAAGTAATTGTCTAGTCAGTGACATGAAAAAGCATTAATATAGAAGGATGTTGTCAAGAAATAAAACACTCAAGTCTGTTTTGTTAATGAATCCATTTTTCAATGAGTGTTTTATAAAATGAGATCTGTAGCACTCCTCTTACTACACTGGCTGCTGTTGTTACACTGTTAGTTATAAAATGACTATTAAACATGGCTATTAAGTCATATTTTGGAATTCCAAGGTCCTGACCTTAACAAAAAATGCCTGTCGACAGTGAGCGTGGAAACAATAGTTTGAAGTATAAACATTGAGACCCATCACACTGCAGACGGGCAACTGGCATTGGTAGTGTTTTTCATTTTGATTTGTCCTTACAAATAAAACAAAATACTTTCTTTGAGTGTCCAAGAAGGTAATCACTCACTTTACTACTGTGTAATTTCTTACTACAGAAAACTTGAGCCATGACGCTCTTGTAACATTCACTAGGAAAACTAAAAAATACAAATATGCGCAAAGACAGAGAACCTGTCTAGTTACATAGAAAGCAAAAAAAACAAAAAACTTAACAGTGCCAGTCGAACAGCCTTCAAGCCCACAGATCCATGCCAAACTGTGCAATTCCTGAAAGTGTTGTGTCCCCACTACTACAACACTACCACATTAACACCATACCTCACAGCTTCCATCATCAGTACTGGCTGCTAACAAGTCAACACTACTTTCTACCATTCAAGAGAAGGCACATAGTTTTCAGTGGCATTGGCTACCACTGCACCATACCTCACTCTTCTCCAGAAGTAGCCAGATTGGGAAAACTACACTCATTCAAATGTGTAGTTTAAGATGAGTCAGTCTCCTTCTCTCGTACTGTCCTCATTACCCTCTTTGTCTCTGCACTAGTCGATGCAGTTTCTCACAGTTGTCCAGCCTCATTGTTTCAGCCTTCTGCTTTAACCGCTCATCTCGGTAAAGCTGTCCTAGATTTGCCAAATCTGACTCTGCAAAAATAAAAGATAATGAGGAAAAAGAGTAATATTAACAACAGGGTTGATGGCAAATATACAACAAATGAGCATAACAGCATGATCATATAATAAATGTCAGTGGTCTAAACTGCAGTCCAGGCTGGCTACATTTTTGGAAAAGGTCAGACACAGGGAAGGTAGCCATCACAATTAGGCCAACTGGTCAAATCCTTTCTCTTGCCTATTTTACCTTGTTCTAATACACTACTTTTGAGGTCTCGTCATTTAATCTGTCAGTGGTCTCTTAATAATGTCTTACTTTGTTGTTTCTCCTTCCAGCAACTGCTCTGAAGATGCTCAATGTAGTCACTTTCTATAGTCTTCTCCAGCTCGTCTAGTGCGGCTCCACGGTACTCCTTCTCAAAACTTTTATCCACATAATACGGTACACCCATGTGCTGCGTCTCCCTAGACACCACCAGCCCCAAGGCCCTGGAAATGAGAGATATCATTCAAATTAACTCCATTAAAGCAGAGTTGTCAATACTACATATAGGCTGGTTATGCAACAGACTTACGGTTTATAGAAGAGGCTGTAGGGAGGGTTAGTGGCCATCATCTGAGTAAACACTGATATGAGGATTAGGACCAGCACAGGGAGGAGCTGGAGCAGAGCAGTGAAGGTGTTCTGTGATAAAATCAGCAGCAGATGGGAACAGATCAGGTTACAGGACATGCAGGCTGCAACGCTAACTTCATACTCATGTCTTTAAAGCAACACACAACTAATGCAGAGAACAGAAAACGCTGATGATTTTGAATTGTGTGACAAGCTGCCAACTGATATGCTTATGGAAATGTATTAAAACTCTAGACTAAATAAAAAAGAATAAATCATGTGAATTTTGCTATGTATCTAGTGGTATCTAAGTAAATATTTTGGTATCTAAGTATATGATTGTCTAATTAAACATAAGTTTGAAGAATAGGGGGAAAAAAAACGTATGAAACTTTTGAAATTTTTATAAATACATTTATCGATGGCAAGCTTCTAATAATAACTCCAAATTCAAACATCTGATAATTAAAAACAGATGAAATAAAAACAAGAGTCAGAAGAGGCTGAAGTGACACAAATTCTTGGACACCATGTCCGGATGACATCTTGTTGACACCTTATTTTATTTTTTAAAATGACACCATGACTGAAATCATCACGTGTGTTCAGAGTTACCAACCTGACTCTGGTTTTCCTCCACGACCTCCTCACGCCTCTCATACGCTCGTCGACGGCGCGGCTGGTAGAACTGAGAATAAGAGGCTCCCTGGTTGGTGTACACATGAATGTTTCCTGCACAATGAGACACACATGTTAAACAATTACAATATTGCTCTGTTTTTTGTCTCTAAAAATATGGCAGGATACAATCTCTTATTGCCATTATACCTGTGGGGAATCTTCCCCCGAAGAATATGTTGAAGAGCTCCTCAGGGGAGATGTCAGCCTCGAAGTCTCGGTGGAAGTTGCGGTAGTGTCTGTGGTGGGCGTGAGTGGAGTGCTGTGGAGCCGAAGCACTGGACTGGTCTCCATACTGATCGTACTGCTGCCTCTTCTCTGGGTTACTCAACACTGCATATGCATTTCCTATTGCTGTTGAATTGGGAATGAGATTACCTTGATTGCTTGATGCGACAAAAAAAACCTAATTTTAAACATATACATATATATATATATATATACATATATATATATATATATAACACACACATATATATATATATATATATATATATATATATATATATATATATACACACATACATACATATATACACATATATATACATACATATACACATATATATATATACACACACACACACACACATATATATATACATATATATATACATATACATATATACACACACACATATATATATATACATATATATATACATATACACACACACACACATGTATATATACATATATATATACATATACACATATACACATATATATATATATATATATATATATATATATATATATATATATATATAATATATATAAATAAAGGCATCACTATAGTTACAAAGCATTACTGAAATATGCAAGAACATTGTTTTAGTGTTTGATCATTGATTAATTTAATATGCTCATGCAAATCAATACAGAATCTTAACATTAACACTTTTAACAATTAAAAAATTATTATAACTCATAAAATACATAATTACTGTGTGACAGTCGTATATTATTCTGAATTGTAATATAAAATACCTTTGAATGCATCTGTTGCCCCGGGAGCACAGTTTTTATCAGGGTGAAATTTTAAAGCCAGCTTTCTGTATGCTTTCTTCAGATCTTCCTCACTTGCATTTTTGGGAACACCAAGGATCTCATAGAAGTCTTTGCAATTCTTTATCCTGTAATATTGATCAGAGAAGTGATTAGAGATGGCACTGCAGGCTACTATTAATTCAGCAATCATGAACAAAAACTAACAAATTATTTAATGTATTTAGGTAACTTCACTAAGAAATAGGTGAATTATTAAGCTTAGCCTCGGTGTCTAGACAAGCAAGTCCTGCCTCTGTTGTAATTCAGAGTCAAATATGGAACAGATACCTGTGAACAGACTGCCGTTGATCTTCCGTGTAGCTGTGCTTTTCGTCACTATTGGTATTATTCGTATTACTGGTAGCTTCACTGTGTCCAAAGTCTTCATCCCTCCAGCCCGATGGTGGTGGTACATGGTTTGAATCTGTTTGAGGAGTGCCTCCGTTTCTGAGTATGGCTTCGATAAGGACTAAGAACACACAACAGAGATGTTTTAATGAAAACGGTAACATACAAGCAACGCAAAACAAAAGACATATACCCTTTATAACTATTACCTGTACATGTTATTAAATGTATGATTACTATCTATCTTTACTGTAGATTAACAATAAAAAGGAAACCATTAGACAAATATTGAAGAAACATGTGTACGTGGGTACATTTACCTGGAGAAAAAAAAAAAATAAAATAAAACTCAGAAAACTAGAATAACCAGCTATGGCAATAATTGCAGCTGATATCTGATGTGTTTACATACATACAAATCTGATTATCACTTCATTATCATCAGTTAGTGAATTTTTTGAGTAACTGATGAGTAGTTGAGAGACAAAATACAATAACTCTTGGTCTTTATCACATTAGATTGCCCTTGCATAAATCTCCTTGTCAAAACATGCATGTTTTGGTGTGAACGTAAATGCTGATGGATGACAAACAGAATTCTGTCTCTTATATGACATTTATGTAACATGGTCAAAAAAGACATATAGAAAGAAAGAAATATTTGTCTATACTTATGTCACCACAGCTTCCACTTATGTCACCATGGCTGCCTGCTGTGCTGTTGCTGTGGTGTTGCTGTGGTGTTGCTGTGGTGTTGCTGTGGTGTTGCTGTGGTGTTGCTGTGGTGTTGCTGTGGTGTTGCTGTGGTGTTGCTGTGGTGTTGCTGTGGTGTTGGTGTTGCTGTGGTGTGCTGCTGTGTATTGCTGTTGCTGTGGTGTTGCTGTGGTGTTGCTGTAGTGTTGCTGTGGTGTTGCTGTGGTGTGTGCTGTGGTGTTGCTGTGGTGTTGCTGTGTGGTGTTGGTGTTGGTGTGGTGTTGCTGTAGTGTTGCTGTAGTGTTGCTGTAGTGTTGCTGTGGTGTTGCTGTGGTGTTGCTGTAGTGTTGTGTTGCTGTGGTGTTGCTGTGGTGTTGCTGTGGTGTTGCTGTGGTGTTGCTGTGGTGTTGCTGTAGTGTTGGTATAATATTGCTGTGGTGTTGCTGTGGTGTTGCTGTAGTGTTGCTGTGGTGTTGCTGTAGTGTGTGTTGCTGTAGTGTTGCTGCGGTGTGTGGTGTTGCTGTGGTGTTGCTGTGGTGTTGCTGTGGTGTGCTGTGGTGTTGGTGTGGTTGGTGTGGTGTTGGTGTGGTGTTGGTGTGGTGTGTTGCTGTAGTGTGGTGTTGCTGTGGTGTTGCTGTGTAGTGTTGTTGTGTAGTGTTGCTGTTGGTGTGTAGTGTTTGCTGTGGTGTTGCTGTAGTGTTGCTGTAGTGTTGCTGTGGTGTGTGTGTGTGGTGTTGCTGTGTGTGTGTGCTGTAGTGTTGCTGTGGTGTTGCTGTAGTGTTGCTGTGGTGTTGCTGTAGTGTTGCTGTAGTGTTGCTGTGGTGTTGCTGTGGTGTTGCTGTGGTGTTGCTGTAGTGTTGCTGTAGTGTTGCTGTAGTGCTGTAGTGTTGCTGTGGTGTTGCTGTAGTGTTGCTGTAGTGTTGCTGTAGTGTTGTTGTTGCTGTAGTGTTGCTGTAGTGTTGCTGTGTTGCTGTTGCTGTAGTGTTGTGTGCTGTAGTACTGCTGTGGTTGTTGCTGTAGTACTGCTGTGTGTTGTGTAGTGTTGCTGTTGCTGTAGTGTTGCTGTGCTGTATTGTAGTTTGCTGTATTGTTGCTGTGGTGTAGTATTGCTGTTGCTGTAGTGTTGCCGCAGTGTTGCCGTGGTGTTGCTGTAGTGTTGCTGTAGTACTGCTGTGGTGTTGCTATAATATTGCTGTAGTGTTGCTGTAGTATTGGTGTAGTATCAGTGTAGTGTTGCTGTAGTATTGGTGTAGTGTTGCTGTGGTGTTGCTGTAGTGTTGCTGTACTGTTGCTGTGGTGTTGGTGTAGTATTGGTGTAGTATTGGTGTAGTATTGCTGCGGTGTTCCTGTAGTATTGCTGTTGCTGTAGTGTTGCTGTAGTGTTGCTGTGGTGTTCCTGTAGTATTGCTGTGGTGTTCCTGTAGTATTGCTGTTGCTGTAGTGTTGCTGTAGTGTTGCTGTAGTGTTGCTGTGGTGTTGCTGTGGTTTTGCTGTGGTGTTGCTGTGGTGTTGCTGTGGTGTTGCTGTGGTGTTGCTGTAGTATTCCTGTAGTGTTCCTGTAGTGTTCCTGTAGTATTGCGGTTTCTGTAGTGTTGCTGTAGTGTTGCTGTGGTGTTCCTGTAGTATTGGTATAGTATTGCTGTGGTGTTCCTGTAGTACTGCTGTTGCTGTACTGTTGCTGTGGTGTTGCTGAAGTGTTCTTGTAGTATTGGTGTAGTATTGCTGTGGTGTTCATGTAGTACTGCTGTTGCTGTAGTGTTGCTGTAGTGTTGCTGTAGTATTGCTGTAGTGTTGCTGTGGTGTTCATGTAGTACTGCTGTTGCTGTAGTGTTGCTGTAGTGTTGCTGTAGTGTTGCTGTAGTGTTGCTGTAGTGTTGCTGTAGTGTTGCTGTGGTGTTGCTGTTGCTCTGGTGCAGCAGGATTGCGTTAGTGGCATGTGGCCGGTGCTATATTTACCTCTGGCCCTGGTGCTCGGGTACAGGCTCAGGGCTTCGTTCAGCAGCTGCAGCGCCTTCTCTTTCCGCCCCGACCGTAAACACAGCTTGGCCTTTTCTATTAGCCTGTCCGCTTCTTCTTTGTCCATTTTAGTTCACTCGCGGTGTATTTGCACGGTCCGTAGCTCTTTATTCGTGTGAAATATGCGTGTGTATCATATGTCGGACAGGTCGGTGCGGCTAAGCTAACAGCCTGTGTGCGCTTTGGTTACAGACAGCTGCGGACACTGTTAGCGCCGTGTGCTAAGAAACTCACCTCACTGTCACAGACAACACGCGTGTGGCTACTGTCAGAAAGCAACAACAATTTAAAAGTGGTCATTTTGAAGATGGCATACTACAAACATGGATTTTGATCCAGATATTACAATAATTTGCCTGAATGAACAGCGCCGTTATCCAAAGTAAACGTTGAGGTGGGCTCGAGCGAGGGGGAGGAGCCAACTGAGCGACGTCATATCCGGCTAAAAAAACTACAAAACGAAACTAACGATAAAAGAAGAAAAACATTTAAAGAGAATATAAACATGTTCCAATAAAACACGTTTTCATTCATCGCAATTCAATCCGATTTCTGTTAGTATCGATCCATAATTGTTGCAGCGTAGTGTTGATGTAGGCCTACAAAGTGTCACCAAAACAATGCCTTTTAAAAAGACTTCATTATTTTGTATTTTTAAAGAAATGTATCACCAACAACCCAAACAGTATGTTCATATTTTTAAAAAGATAAAAGGAAGAGATTCTGTCATGGCCATAAGCCCACTGTGCTCTTTGCTCTCGAAGAGATTTTTTAAAATATTATAGTATAATATTTAATATTATATTTTAATATATATAGAACCTTTGTTAGCTTTAAAGATGCACTAGGTAACATTTCTGGTGGAGAGTTCCGCCAACAAAGAGATGTTATTTCTTAATGTTTCATAGTGTGGCATTAAACTATCTTGTATTTTATTCCAGTACAGGTGTTTTATTGCTACAAAATCCCTAGAATAGAGAACATTTCATGCGATGCAATGACATTTTTATGGAGACAGGAGGCTCCAGTTACAGACGCATTTGCATAAAAAAACAAATGTTTTTGATTTGAAAATGTCACAGGACAGAGGTGCAAGTATTATGTAACAATTAGACTGGTGTGGAAGTAAGATCACAGCACAGCATATGTTCATGCATATTTTATTCAAGAGTAAAAAAATGTGATTTGTCCCATAGGGCATGCTTACAATGTGTGTATCATTTAGGAAGTCAAATGCCAAAACATACTGTATTTCCAGAGATAATAAAAAATGTTGCAAGATAAAGTCCATTATATCAGTTTGTTGAAATATGCATGTAGACCATACAAGACCCGAAACAAAGGAAAATAACCATAAGCTTAATTGTAACAATAATCATATCAGCAGTAAATAGAATCAGAGTACAATGTTTCCTGTTTAAACGTGTGACACATGATTTCCACTGTGTCCAGTTCATTTACATCTGAAAACCATGCTATCATGCTTTGGCAGCCTGAAAGTTGCTTTTCACTGAGATTATATTCATTCACACTATAGAACATTTTCTGTACATTTTCAGTACAACAGAAAGAAACACAAGGCTTCACAGCTCAGAAGAAGGGCACCTCTGCATAACAACAAATCAATATAAAACCAAAATCAGCAGTTGTAATAAATAACAGAATCCAAATGAAATTTTGACGAGAACAATTAAAGGAAGCCTATTTATTAAAAAAATATAAAACAAGACAAATCAAACTACAAATATATCTTCAAAAGAAAATAGTTCAAGTTTACTATTTGAAACACAACTATCACAATTATAATCTCACATAACAATTAGGAACTTAATTGCATGCATTGATGCGTTCCATACCATACAGTAGATGCTGTGTTAAAAATCACTGTATTTGTCCATCCTTAAGTCACGTACCATTAGGGTTAAATAGGAAGATGAAACATGGAGTAGAAAAAATAGTTATGTATATAAGATGTAAGAAAGGAAATTCTAGAAATAATTTAAGTTTTGTAGGGTTTTTCCAAATAATTCTTGTTATTCTCGATTTACATCCAGTTAACATTGAGTCCAGTGCAAAAGTGATACAAACCGTCTGATTATTCAATATAGAGACTTTTTAATATATAATGTTATACATATGTATCATTTGTTTGTATTTCCCAATTTATAGAATTTCCTTTTCATGTTGATACAAGTCTTTATTTACGAAATCACATGGAGTTTGCAGCATAGCAAAATGTGCAAAAACTCAAAGGGTGCTCATGTACCTCATAGTGAATGAATGGTTAATATTTCTCTCAACAAGCAAGTGAGCAATAGTAAGGTTAGTGACAGCAGGTTAACTGTGTGGCACTCATTCTGCGTCTGATTTATTACAAAAGATCTGCGAGCATTCAGGCGCATGTCATGATTGTTAGTGGCTGTGAGGTATAGCTTTGTCAAGTGCTAGATCAATGTGACAAAAATCATTTTGAAAATGAGTTGGAGCGGACTTCCCTCTCAGAGATTTCCGAGTTGTTTTAAGGGACATTTTTATGATTATAAATGATTGTGATTCCTCAAAGACAATATTTTTCCTCATGCTTAATTGCTCCCTGGCTTTTGCTCCTCATCCCCTCCAAGTGTTGCTTGCTAGGTGACGACTGATGCCCAGAAAGTAATAGAGCACTACCGGAGAAATGCATGACTTTCTAAAAGCTATAGTTGAACTGAATACACTATTCTGAGCAGCCTGAATGTTGTTTGTCCTTTACAGGATTGCATCTTACCTCAGATCAGTCAATAAAGCCCACAGCAGGTAAAATTGCAAGTTGAAAGAGGTACTTTTTTAAGCTTATTTTTTGCGTTCCATTCTTTTTGCATGTGTTGTAACCTGGTAATACTAGCAAAACATGTTGGTAAACAAGCGCATATTCCTCATAACGTGAATTTATATGTGATTTTTCATAAACACTTTAGAAAATAGTAAAATGTGTCATGGATACTGCAATTAAATCTCTCTGATAAAAGGAGCAGACATTTTTGCCAGCAATCATAAAATGCACAACCTTCTTCAACAATCAGTCCATAACTGAACAGCAGAGACAACTTGAGCCAAGCTGCAGCCGGCCGTCCACTCCTCATCCCCCATTTCTCCCCCAAAACTGTGCAATGACACAACGTCAAGAAAAAATGACCCTTTAAACACCCCTTTAAGATTAGCTGCAGGTTTTCATTTGTCTTTCAGTGGGCCTGTTTGATTTCTATATCGGGAGGCCTGAATTTCCCATTTTGGCAAAGTGTTGCGGCACAAGGGGCAGCAGCAGCATGGTCCCGAGGCTCGGGCGGCAAAATCACTGGATGTTGCTGTTGTCGTCCGTCCCGTTGGCCTCAGACATGTTCATCTTGCCCATGGAATGGCCCACGTGGTTCACCCCGTCTTTACGCGGGGGCATGCGCTCGTTGATACGGTCCAAGCCTTTAGCCTCCTCGAAACTGCTGATCTTGTGCTGAGGGGAGAAGCCGCGGATCGCTGCAGAGCAAACACAATGAGATGTCACAGTAAGGGTGAAGAAGTCTTTGTCTTGTATCTGATGAATAGAAAAGTTGTCCTATAATAACCAACCAAATTATGAAGAAATTAAGTCTGCAGGAATGTTATCTCCTCTAACCACAAATACTTGTAATTAAAATAAATGGTTTACCTTATTATGAATATATGCATGAAAAAGATTCCCATTTCCAATAGTTGTTGAATTTGGAAATGAATGAGTTCAACTGGTGAGGAAATATATTTATGTTTCTTTTTTTTAATTATTATTTTCTTGTGTGCAGTGGCAAGTAGTACTATCTTACTACAACTACTAATTGCCAATATGCACTTGGTACTTTTTACTCAGAGAGATGGCAGAGAGTGTAATAGTACTGATGGCGTACCAAGAGAAGTTTGTACAGTACTAGCAACAGGACAAAGTACTTGTAGTAGCAGTAATAGTGAGTGGTTTACCAAAAACTCATAATAACATTTTATAGGGCTACTTGAGTAATATTAACAGTATTTATATAAGTAAGCATACACGTAAATAATTGAACTTCTAGTCATTCTCACTTGGGCCTCACTACAAACTCCCTGCTGAAATCTAGTACAAGGTCATTATCTATCCCAGGCTTTAACATACTATAAAACACAGCTGAATGGAATTTCAAAATCACATTTCCCTGCCACAAATCCCTTTCAAACACATTCTTACATCCCCCTTTTTCCCTGACAACTTTGCTTTCTGCTGTACGCCAGTTCTCTCTCTCAGTCAAACTAAAAATACATCAGATTAACAAAGATGTACATAAAATCCCTTTAATCCATTTGTTTCTGAAATATCCAAGAAACACATATGGTGACAGTTTGCAGCCAACGAGATATTTTCACACAGCAAATGTTTACCTTTGAGCAAACATTCATAATGCCAAAAGTCTTAAACTGCTGTGTCACTGCTGAATTCAAGCTGGAGATAATGAACTTAGACAGATCATGGGAACGGAAACTGGCTGGTGCATATTTGATGCGGATGCTGTTTTGCTGCTTGTTCTTGTGCGTGCAGTGCATTTCAGAACCAGATGGGGGCCATTTGTGAGCCAAATCCAGAACAATGAAGCACTTTAATCATGTATCTCTAAGCTGCACTTGACTTTTCAGTGTTTTATTTATTATGAGTGTGTCTTGATGGCACACAGAGCACTTCCATTTGTTCCACTTTGAATTCAGTTTTTTTTTTTTTCTTTTAGGCTGATGCAAGACAACCAGGGGTAAACTACTGAATATATACATGAGGATATACAGTGTAACAATGCCTTATTGAATTTCACACAATTTTGCCAAACTTGACACATTTCACTAGAATTCTGGGTAAATATGACGGTGTAAGTGCCTATAGTGCAAATATCATCCAATAACAAATACACTTCATTTAAAAAACTTACTTAAACTCAACATCAATAAAGTGAAAAAAATATTGCAACATTTATAAAAACCAAAGTAAAGTATGTAACATTTTCTAGCCATAAAAACAAGTAAGTGACAGCTACATGATGGGGTAATCCATTTTGGTCAGATCAGTAGCAAAATATATAGTTATTTATTAGTATCAGTGGCTGATGCTTAAATGAAAATGTCGTCATGAGTTTGAAAATTATACGTAAATGGTGCAAGAAGTTTCACCAAAATAACGACAAATTTCAAAGATTTCAACCAAAGTTTCTGAAGTTTCATGCAGTCACTGCTCTAATTTCTCACCACAAACTGTAATGCATGCTGTAAATATTAACCAATAACTTACATTACAATGAAAAACACTTGATTTTAAAAGGCAGTTAAATGCATAATAGGCAGTGTATGAGGCTGTTGTTGCCAAAGCATGAGTTCCTGAGGTGGACTTGTGCACAGTTACCTTCTCTGTCCTCCTCATGCGTCTCGATGGCTTCAATGGCCTCAATGGTGGCTGGAGGGAGGGAGGGGAGCATGTTACTCCGGACAAAGCCATGCAAATGACAGAAACGCAGCCCCAAACTCAAAAGTAAAGGCAGCTCATGTTGGTTACAGCGTTATGAGGCCAGATGAATTCAACTTTTTTTTTAGTTACATGCTACATCACTGCAGCCAACATGCACACACCGACTGGTCAATCAGAGGGTTATGGGTAAAATATGAAAGATATCAAGGGCTAAAGATAGAGTAGAGAATAACTACAACTAAATCATGAATACTACTATTGTATTAGCAAAAGATTTGTCATTTTGGCAAAGGGGCATATTCACTTATACTTATATCAGAAAAAGGTAACAGGAGAGAAGACAAATGAGAGACAACATAAATAACAGAAATGTTATACAACATTTTACTTGTATTTCTCTAGGGCACTCTATGAATCTTTTGTGCTGTGTCGCAATAAAAGTGCAGGAGAATACTATATTCACTTATGTCATGTATGTATTCTGAACAAAATTACAAAGGAAAATTAACAAATTAAATTTCTGAATCTAGCCCCAAATTGTTACATTTCAGTTTTTATCATTAAGATATTCTTCCAGACAATGATAACAGAGATATCTGTAGGCAGACAGGAGCAGGGCTGAGGTGGAGGAGCACATGTATGGGGGGTGTATGGGGGATGTATGGGGGTGTATGGGGTATGGGGTGTATGGGGGTGTATGGGGGGTGTATGGGAGACATGGGGGGGGGGACTCACCGCTCTGCAGAGTCTGTCGGCCTCCTGAGAGGACTCCACTGGGCAGCATGCCAGTGGGCGTCAGCCCCTTCAGCGTCAAAACGTTCTCACTCTCCTCTCTGCAGGACACACAGCATCAGCATCAGTTCCACCTCGTCCACACAAACCACTTTCTCTCATTGTACAGGCTCTTGTATCAAGTCTAATCAGCTTACAACTTGTTGCAATAATGGTGTTTTTTGACTTTGGCTTAGAATATTGATTGATTTATTTCTTATATGTATTTATTATAGCTGTATACCTGAGAACTGAGAACATCTTGGCCATCTTCCCAATTGCACGGATCTTGTTCTTGATCACTTCCTTGCGAGCTGCAGCTGCATTGGCTACAAAGAAGAACACCAAAGTGATGAAGAGGTGGATGCTCTGCGTGTGAATATGTTCAGTGTGTATATGACAGTGTCCCACTATTTGGCGCTATTGTGTGAATAAGGGAAGAGTTTCTTACCATCAAAAATCTCATCTTCATCGTTCATGAGCTCATCATCAGAGCAGATGCTCAGCACATTCACCAACATCTCTGTCACTGAAGAAAAACACACGTTAGACACACCCACGAGTGAGGCATGTTATGTTCACTATGATACTACACACGCACCTTTCTCTCCCACAAAGGGCAGAGACCAGGTGAACACGTCCATGAAGTTGGGCAGCCAGTAAGGATGAGGGGAGCAGTTAAACTGCCGAATGTTCATCACATTATTCTCATACTTCAGAACTGCAGCTGCAGTGAAAAGTAAAAACAAAGAATAATTATCCAGATTTAAGTAGACATTTTGTAAGAGCTTTAAAGAAATGTGGTAGAGCTGCCTCAGAATGATATATAAATGAATAACACAACAGAAGTCAATGCTTTGTGACGAGAAAATGTTCCTTAGTTAGATAAAAGCCTTATGTAAAAGATTGTGTAATATTAAACCTTATACATATTAATAACCTACATGGTACAAGCTAGCACAGCACGTGGGTCTTATGTGATGGCCCATTTTCATCATAAAGCACAAAACGATACTGTGAAAATGACTCAGGACATTGCACAATATGGACTTAACATACAAAATACTGTACTGTTCTGTAATGTTTATACTTTATCTAAAATAACCCTGACCAAAATTCACCACTAGATGGCCCTGGTGAGGCCTGGGACACTGACACTGTTACATCAAGAGGGATAAGGCCACATGGAGAGTCAGCAATGCCGACAGTTCCTCCCACGCTCCCCACAGCCAGCCGCCCATGGCAACAAGACACACATGTCCACAAAAACAAACGGGGCTCCCTAATGCAGTCAGGGCCGCTCCGACTCTCAGCACTACTCCATTTACACAGACGCAGAGTCAGAGCAGCCATGATGGAGGATGGAAATCGGACAGTATCCGCTGTCAAGGGACGACAGATGTAAAATAGCGTTTGGCTAATTCTGACATATTTACAGAAATGTCGATTAATATGCACCATCCCTGAAATAAATAAATAAATCAATAAAATCTGTACCTTTGTTGTTGTAAACATCCAGGTAGTTTGGTGCTGAGAAGATGGTGATGAGTGATGGGAACCCAGTGGTCTGACTCTTGCGATACATCCGGTAACTTCCGAAAGATAAAACATGTGTAAGTAGACAGTAAGAATATAAAAGTATGTATAAAAGTAAAATAGAAGCCATACCCTGCGTCTTGCGCTTCATGGGCCCGAATAATTGATAATAGGTTATTGCTCTGTAGGAACTCACACACAGCTGGGTAACTGGAAAGAGAAAAAAGAAAACATGAAGTACAATAGTAAATATATAGATATAAAAATATGAGGTCACTTTTTTCCATATGTGTTCTCTTGGCAGCAAATGAAACAATAAAGATTGTTCATAAATACATTAATGAAAGCACTGCTGGAGATGATGCAAGTGGGTGAAAAGCAGCCCGACAGCGATCTGTTCCAGCGCACCAACGAAAGGAACCAGTGAGCAGCTCAGAGACTCCTGCCCGACAGATGTATCGTGTGTTACTACTGTTTTAATTTACATCGCGCCAAACTAGACAGAATAACAGTGGTGCTGTTTCTTAAATGAATACTTAAAGGTATACTATGTAACTTTTCTGGTGTAGGGTTCACTGCCTTGTCTCTATGTCTATATTACTTAAACTCGAATATTCCACAATATGGCAACTTAAACAGATTTATCTTCAACTACATGCTTCTAAATGCTAAAAAAAAACACAAAAAAAAACATTCCTTCTGACTGTGAGCAGGGCCCCCACTCCACAGAGGTGACCTGTACGTTTGCCTGGTGGTGTGGATTATTAACAGACATTTAGGCTCGTAGTATTAATAGACTGTTTTTCACCTGGCCAGTACTTTATGTTGCTGTGAATAAAATATGTTCTTGCATTTTACTGGGGTGTGAAAGATACTGTTCACCAAAAACACTTGTTATAATTTATTTAACACTATTATTCTGCAATAAAGCAAATGGTGAGTTGAGGGCAAAGAACAAAACTTGCATTGGTTGTTCTCAGAGTAGTTTAGTTTTCATTTACCCCTGATGGTTTTGGTTTACCTACATATATACTGACACCTTATCCAGAAATGACACTCTGAGATAAACAGGTTTATAAATGATATCTGAAACCAAACTGTGCCAAAGTGAATGGTTTGAAAATATTGTTTTTTGTCCCAAGACTGCATGCTGGGGTGGGCCTCCATGTTTTTCTGGCCAGATGGACAATGAGCTGTCCCACAGAGAGATGACAAAACCACATGACTTCCAATGTGACAGTTCGGACTGCACCTCCTTACACATATCCACTTGGATTCATACGAGTACACTCTGGAATATCAAGTTAAAAACGTAATGTCACAAATTACTGACATTATAACAAAGAACTTTGAAATCCTTAACTCACTTGAAGTCACACACTAGATAGTCTATAAATTTAAACTTTCTGAATGATGAGCCGAATATAAAAAGCACTTAAGGCTTAATTAAGGCCAGCTTTTTTGGAGTATAAGTTGAATTGAAATGACTTACTCTTAATCTTGACACATAGATCTTATGGTTCTAGTCAGTGCAGCAGTGTCATAGACAGGACAGTGATTAAAAGGCAGACACTTCCAGCTGCAGTGTGAAGAGCTGAACATTTAGCAGCTCTCACACTCGGCTTATATAATACCTCAAGGTTGTGTTATGTCACTCAGACACAGTAGAAGCCATTCAAAACAAGTCTTCTAGACTTCACAGGAAAAATACAGATAAGGGACTGAAAACTCTTCATTTCATCTCAAACATACGCACATGCTGTCAGCACATATGGTACATTACAGTGGAGAGTAAAAGGTTGGGGCTTTGAAATTTGCAGGGTCTTTTCTTTAGCGACACTTCCAAAACAATCCACCTCACACACTTTTTGCCTTTGAAACTTGTCTCGATCTAGTTGCCGAGTCCATAATAATAAGGCAAATGTACCACCACAAGATGCCAGTAACAAACAATTACTAATGTCAGTGGATCATTTGCAATTTGTGCCAAGCATTGTGGGTCAATATGAACAGAGCATTCATAATTCAACAAGAAAACACAAAAGAATGAGCAATTACAACTGAAGAGTACAAGTTAAAAGAATATTTGTGTTTACAGTGTGTAGAACAAACTCTCAACAGGCAACAGCACCAGGGACAGACGTCATCTGTCTGTTTAATCTATGAAATAAATAAGTCATATCAGTGTTTATTACACATGTGCATTGAGATACAGTAACCCCTCTTCTCCTCCTCTTCTTGATGACCACCATACACCTGTCACAGTCATTACTATATCGACTTATTATTCGATATGTTAGATGGAACAATATTTTTAAATATTCAGGATGATAAATATTTAACAGTATTTATCATCAGGACTTTTTCTTTGTACTAGAGGGAAGATTGTGGTTATTTTTCTGCTCTATGACTTGGATTATGAACTTCTATGACTCATTATAGATATAATATTTACTGCACCTCATATTTTTAACAATATTGTACATTAAGAATACTTTTTGCGGGATAATTCTGTTTATGGTTTGGTTTCAATATTATTTTTATCGTCTATATTTACTTCAACAATATATTACACTTCAAACTGTGTGATCGTGACAGACCCACCATCAAACTGTCACTGTGGTGTAAAATATTATAACTTTTCATGGTTTGGGCCCAAGTAAAACCAAGGGACCGCTGTGGCCCCTGTACCTGAGGAAAGTGTGCCATCCTCTTAAACAGTATCTAGGTCACGTGGCTGAGATAGTGAGATTCCCCTGGTGGCCAATATATAAACTACAGAAATAGGTTTGTGCACACTGACATGGGTTTAGTGTGTCTGCACTGTGCCTGACAGTGCATTCCCCCGTACTGGCCACTAGACAAGGCAACATGCAATCATCAGATCCATTATTCAAAACTGAAAACTGATTCAATGATAGAAAAATGCAAGAGTCGGGCTACGTGGATAATCATTTCTTGGAAACTAGTGGATGTAACGTCGCATTCATCCAGGAGTGGTCCGTGGTAGAGAGGTTTCAAAGACAGTCACCTGCACAATATTTTTGAACTGGAGACTTTCTGACTGCCATCCGGGAGTCATTTTCAGTCTGGCACTGGTGTGAGGAGCTAGAATTTATAACTGAAGCTAGTCCAGCAAGTAATCCATCCTTAGGACTAATCTCCCCTCCCTCCAGGCCAGTGCACATCAGCTGTACATCTATCAATTAAAACTACCTGAAACTACTAGATTTCAGTTTGTTTATATTCTATTTATTGCATAAAACACATTCCACAGTTAACCACAGCTACATCCTAAGCCTCAAGACCCACACTTACGAACCATAAAAAGATTGCACCACACAGTTTATTGTTAGGTTGTGTTTATTACTAAAGCAATGGCAAACATTTGTGATCTCGTGTGCAGCTCTAACACAGCTCTAAATGTATTTTCTGCCCAAACCGTGCAGTGGATATTGATTACTGTTGGTGGACTGTGGCCTGCAGCTCACTCTCCTCCTTTCTGTGAAAACACTCTGTTATGTGTTGGTGAATCTGACAGTGAGAATGAGCAAGAAATCTGTCAACTACGAGCCAAAGACACATACAGGGATGGAAGCACTGTGCCACTAGTCAAATTGTAATATTTGTGTCCATAGTTATACCAAACTTATGCTAAATGTGTGCTCTGCATGGAAATAATACGGCTATAAACAACTAAGGTCTTATATGCTTCTGAAATAAACATGGAAAATAATATTAAAGATGTACTATGCAACATTTTTGCTGCAGGCACCAGCTTCTCTCCATGGAAATGTTATTACCTGCCTGGAGTGTTTCACAGTTTGGCATTAAACTTATGTTCAATTACAGATGTTTCAGTGCTAAAAAGACACTCTCCACAGATCTGACCCGTAACTCAGTCTGGTGGCGTCACCTGCTTGCCTCCAATAAGTTTAATGCTACACTGTGGAACATTGGTAACAAGCAGCTTCCACCAAAAAGTTACATAGCACACTTTTAAGAGACGCCATGTTAATCTGACTCAGTTACTGCTGCTCCAATAACATCAGACTTCAATAAATCCTACATTTATGAGCGCTACGCAGTAAACACATAACCTTCACATAATGTTATATACTCTCGATCTTATGCTCCGATATGAATCAATACGAATCACTGACACATCTTGAAACTCTCTTAATGTCTCTATATTATGTGCATACCTATACCGACACCTCCATAGACTCCCACATAGGAGCAAGCTCGCCCAATCTCTCAGGACATATCCGAGGTGTATTCAGTATTCACACCCTGCATGAAGTCTGCAAGGAATCCAATAATTACATCCAATCCGAAATACAATACCTCCAACAAATCAAGACGCTGCCTAAGACACTGTTAGATGGTCTACGCATTACAGTATCCACTGGTGCCAAATAAATGTTAAATGCATCAATTGATTTTAGAGAATATATTACTGGTGTTGAGTCCATGATAAATATATCTTTGCAGTATAAGGTCTGTGATGGTGAGCTGAGTTTTTTCCAGTTCAAGATTTACAGCGATGTAAGTCAGAAGAAAGCCACAAGGGAGATCCATGACTCTTATACAGCAGCATCCTCCACACATCTCCACATAATCCTCTTTAAGCTCCTATTCTCTGCGTGTGAGGCTAGCTAAAGGATGGCTTCTTGGGGGCCATTTAACACAAGTGGAGGAAGAATTTAGACCCTCTTGGATATCCCTCTTATCTATAATGTTATTAGAACGAGGTAAAAGCAGCATTCAGAGTTGTACAACGCAAAACAGAAGTGCTAGGACTCCTTTAACAGAACAATGTATAATATGCAGGTTTATACACAGGTTTTAGCCTTTCATTTTGCAACATTTTGAGGACTTTCTCCAATAAAAAGCATATAAGATTTTCTTTTGAATGGTTAATCGCTATGTCAACTGTCTTATAATTATTTTTTTTTAATCATTGAGACACCCATGAACATTTTGCCCTTATACAAGATACTTTTTGTGTTGTATTAGAGATAGACCGATATATCGTTTTGCTGATATATTGGGCTGTTATTTGCACTTTTGCCTTAAATCTCCAGCAGGAAGCTCTGCTAAAGGTTTGTTTAAAAAAAAAGTGTCTTAAAAAAAAAGCATTTTGGGTGAGTTTATAATAAATTTAAACTACAAAATCTGGAGGAAAATAATTCAATTCAGCACTACATATTGATCCAAACAAATCCCCCAAATATTTCTCTTGATTCTAAACAATCGGCATCGGCCATGAAAAATATATATAGTTGCATATATATAGTCACCTACCTGTAGAAGTAGGAGCAGCCTCTCACTGTGTTGTGACTGAAATACTCCTGGGTTTTCTCGTTCCCAAAGTCCTCCAGAGGATCTGACCACAGGAGGTCGCACATAGGGCCAAAGGCTGGTGGTTCCTTAAACCGGTCTAACTGCAGGACGACATAATTACTGTTACACTTATTTAAGCACTTAAAAACAGTGTGTGTTACCTTTTTAATATCATCTAAAGTGTGAATTTCCGGGGAGAGTCCGCCGTGGACGCACAGAAACTGCTGGTTCATGAGGGCAGCCAGAGGAAGGCAGTCGAACGCGTCCATACACGAATCATACACCTGCTCTGAGTATTTGATTTTACCTGCTCACAAAAAACAAAGTATTAGCTTTACATACGTCAGTCTGACCGTAAACTAGAGGAGAGCCATTCATCATATTTTCATCACACAAAGGCTGTAACTGAACAACAACAAAGTTAAAACCTGAAGCAGCTTCTAATCCACAGTGTCTTTACAAAACATAAATCACAAAACTAATGATAACACACCTATACTGCCTTTACCTGTACATAGCCAGCTGTGATTTCAGTTATGACCCTTATCTTCCTCTTCATCAGCTCTGTTACATCTGATGCTGTGTTGATATCGAACTGGTATTTCTGAACTTTTGTGAAACTTGAACCTCAACCAAGACCTTTACAGCCATGTTTAGGACATTTGATGGATGAACTGAGAGTGGAAATTATGGCAATACCATAGCTCGATGCACCAGGGACCTATATCTATATCTGTATCTATATCTATATCTACATTTATATCTATATCTGTATCTATATCTATATCTATCTATATCTGTATCTATATCTATATCTATATCTATATCTGTATCTGCATGTATATCTATATCTGTATGTATATAATTATGATATACAGCCCCACTGTAAACTGAAAATGCTTCTCTTTAGAACAGTGTCACTCAGATAATAAAGTACTCACATTCTTGTTTGAAGGTAAAATATTCTGTCAAATGTCTACATTCATGATTTCCACGCAGTAAAAATAGTGTCTTTGGATAGAGGATTTTCAGTGACCAAAGGTATAAAACGCACTGTCAAAACAAAAGGACATTATTTTTAGCATCAATAACAGATAAATGGTATTTGTGTGGACAATCTGCTGTGTTGTACCTCAATACTGAAGTAGCCGCGGTCAACGTAGTCCCCAAGAAACAGGTACCGCGTTGTGGCTGGTGATCCTCCTACTTCAAACAGCTTCATGAGATCAAAGAACTGCCCATGGATGTCCCCGCATACTGAAAACAACACACACACACACAGCCACGTTACTGCTGCAATGTTTCCTGTGCATGCTAATACGTTTACAGAGGAGAACCTTGCGCATTGTATAAAGAGATTATATTTTGTGTTTTAAATGTAAGATGCATATGGGAAATAACAGAGCAGAGCAGCTTTTCTGGGCTGCAGCAGACGGTACACCGTGTACCAGCGTTGTGCCCGCTGCCTGTAGTAGTCTGGCTTCAGAAACAGACAAAGAGTGTAAGACTACAATATACTACAATAAAACTAAATATGTTTCTCATTCTAGACCAAACAATTCAGCACTAAAGAACACAACAGTAAACTCCAGACCAGGTTCTCCTATGAATCTTATTTTATATTATAGTGATAAAGTAATGTGGTCTTTGTGCCAGTTCCCAGTCCACATAAATCGAGAATGTGGAGTCAGAAAGGACATTTGACATTCCACATGACAAGAGGCAGAAAACCTGCATGAATGCACTTAAGAAAAAGAAATATTAACTCTCAGGAGGGCAGAGATCAGCTCACCATTAAGTTTGATTTTGTCCAGGTCTATATAGGTCTAGATTTTGTCTAGGTCTATATGTCGTGATGGCATCAGAACAGGGCTGCGCCATATCCTGCGCCTGAGTGTCATGTTTTAACTGTGTGTGAACAATAACCACATGAGTTGTGCTGTTACTGGCTCAGTGGAAAAGAACATTATATGTATAGCTTTATTCAAGGCAGCTAATGAAATTACTGTGTAAGGTGTGATTTAACTTAATATCGCAATGCCACAAAGATTTCTTTATTTTCTTAGCTGAAAGGCCTGTTTCCTTTGCTGAAACCGAGAAACCCCACAAAGTGCTTAAGCCCCCGGGGAACACAGACTTTTTTCATAGTGAACAGTTTGGCTCGGGAGTGCAAACCTACATCTCATTTCCTCACTGTCTTCAATTTTTCATTATCATCTTCCTGTGTCTCCTTCTCTCCTACTCATCCTCCATCTCCTCTCTCCTCTCTGTCTCCCCTATCAGCTCCACAGTGGCCTTCGCCCACTCAAAGCTTAGAGCAATGTGAGTGGGAGACACAGTGTGACTAAAGCAATCAAACACACAGACACACACGCGCACAGCCAACAACACATCTATGCAAGGAGCTGCTCTCCAGCATAAATGCCTCATAATATATGAATGTACATACAGGGGCAGCAGAGACATTTAAACATGGCTCTACAGCGGATCAACACATGTCCACACCAATACTCAGGATAACATCCATATTTCATGTTTAGCTCATAACACAGTAAACTATTTTCCTGATGCAAGTTACGATAAGGAGCTTTGAGTGAACAAGCACTTCATGCACTCAGCTCCTCTGAACGAGTTAAACACTCCTGACACTATCAGCCACAATTAAGCTAAAGCTGAATTAGCATGTAAGATAAGTTATGCATTCAGTATTTGAGAAGAGTCTGGCTGCAGTCAGTGGGGAGTGGACCTCCACACACATACAACTTCTGTTCTACGATGGTGTATTTGGCACAGGATGTAAATAATAGCAACGCCAGCAGAGCAGAACCACGCTCAATGAAAAAACACTGCAAACAGAATAGTGTAAGGTGGATTGTGATGTTATTCATCTTCATTTTTGTGTTCTGATATTAAAGGCACTGTTGACCTGTTTTCAACATAATTCAACCTTTCTACTTTTTTTGTGTGTAGTAAATTGGGCCCTATATTAGGACAGTACACATGTGGCATGGAGGTGCACCCTAAACACTGTGTCTCACCTGTGACTGGTGCCTCGATGTCCAAAATGGTTTTCTCCTGGCGCAGTATGGCTGCTCCTTCGTTGATGATGCGCAGTGCCACTGCCTCCTCCACTCGGCCCTCTTTGGTTAGGTGGGCTTTGAGCAGGTCCACACGAGGCTTCCCTTCACAGTCAAACACTTCCTTCATGGTAAGACGGTGGCTCAGGGGGAATGGGACGGCTGAGAACACACAAGAAGATAAATGACCATCTAAAATGTTATTCTACATTCATATATTAATGAGTATTGAATACATAAAAGAAACATCATGCCAAATCATCCATAAACCATAAACCACCATTTTTAGTGTTTTCTTGTAAAACTACAGTATGAGTGTGAGGAGACAGGGGAGGCTCGAGCACAAACCCCACTTGTGAATTCCCTTAGCATGTTCTGCTTCAGGCCTTGTTTTGCTGCTGCGAAGATGTTGACTTATATGTGCATCTTTGTCATAAAGACGCATCCGGAAATTTACAAGATGCAAATTCAGTGGGGGAGATATCAGCCTCTTCATGTCTTAATATAAAATACATTTTCTATATAAAAACAAAAGTGGATAAAATGTTTAACACATATAAATGTGGTGGGCTTGTCTTGATGGTTTCATGGTTTCTCTGGTGGAAAGCACCACATTATTACACCACTATGTACAGCGGATCTGGATTTGTACGTTGAAGTTCACTGTGACACCAGGTTTTATTTTATGGCCAAATCCTTCCTCCTTTTCTATGCACCATAGGACTGAGGTAATGTAATATTTGATTTGGACAAAGTGCGTCACAACTCCTTGTACTTCTTAAATTCCTGTGTCCTTGTGTCCTGCAGAGGACAACCACACAGTAATGTTTAACCCTTTAAAAGGTTATGTCATCTGAATGTTCAACTTTCCATAATGGAGGTGACTGTAACACCTTTTCAATGAAAAACTGATTTGAACTAAACTAAAATTCAAATAAACAAATAATCTAAAATGCAAGTGTTAATGTTTTCTAACCATGTTCTGATGTCACATGTAGCCAGCTAGTTTTCTTTTTCCAAAACCACCTTTCTTTTTCACATTGTGTGATATTTTGAGGCTAAACCAAGTTTTGCCATTGAAACACCATTATACGTCACAACTCACATTTGTGTCATTTACAGAATTTAGACTGTTTATTTTTACAAACTTTTAAAGTCACCGTCAGTGAACCACATGTCCCAAAATAGCCACAAAAACACATTGTATGATCAAAGATCTAGTTATTGTATGCTGCCAAAGTGGTGCTAACGGGGAGGAGCCACAGCCAAGTAGATTAACACAAACACTTAATAACACATATCACAGTGCAGATGTCTAGTTCCTTACTGAGTATTTACTGGATGACACTAACCTCTAAGTACAGACCATTCATCACTCACTCACTATGGATTGCTAAAGCCTTAGGCCATTAAAATGTACCACCTAGCCCAGTATAAACGCTGTCTATGAAACTGTGAAATCTGAGCCTGGATCACTACTCGAGCTGCGTCAAAGGTTATTTATTAGATCTGCTTGCGGCTTGATCCTTGTGCGCTTTCAGGGGCCATGCCTCCAAGTTAATCTATGGGTCATCTGGCTTAACAGAAAACTCTTGCGCAATGTCTGTGCTGTAAATAATTCTGATGATTGTGGAAAAAATGGTATACAAATGTGAAGTCTAGGGGTGTAGCTTGCTTGCAGACAAAATACACAGAGTCAGCAATCATGGAGAGTAGGGCTAGTTGCCAGATTTGTGCAGCGAATAGCAAGAAGGGCCACTCAGCAGCATCAGTGCCAAAGCGAGAGAAAGACAAAGAAGGGAATCTCTGAGCTTAAGGATAAAATGATCAACATGCTCTTTAATAATGAATGCTTCACCAGAGGAATCTGGAGCCATGCTCCTCCCCGGTATAATGAGCCCCTGCCAGTGTTTCTAATAGGACTTTAATATTCACAGTGCGCAGTGTGTATCTGTGATGATGGCACTGACACTCTCCAGCCAGTACAAACTCAGCTCAGTCACTACATGCAAACTCCTCAAGTTTGAGTCAGGGTGGATATGCCAAGTAACTACTCTCACAACAGTGCAATATAGTACACATACAGAGAACTCATGTTGGACTACAAGCTCTCCGGGCCAAAAGTGACATTTAATCCTGATTTATACCATATTATTAGAAACAGAATCATTTTTAAATCAGTGTCACACAATGTAAATATTTCATTTCTACCTACTTGATAAAACAGAGGTGAAAACTGTATTCAACAGTCCAAAGGTATTTTATGTTTCAGAAATCCTCCAGGTGCTTTCTTTTACTTCATTATTTTTATTTCCCCAAAATGTGTAAGAAGTCTGTGTGAAACTATTGTGATTGTATTAATGTTGTATTTGTCATATGTTGGATTCCACACACAGTCCGACAGAGAATGGCCCTTTCGAGCCACACTATGCCCCCCACTCACTACTTTATTAAGTAGTAGTAGTGAGTTTAACTGACTGAAAACTTAAACCACCAGCTTTATGATAATCATTACCTCACATGTAGAGGTAGTTTTAATGCAAGGCTTTCAGAGTGAGAGGGCTTATCTACAGGACTGTGCCATGCATTTCATTAATGAAGAATAATAACAATAATAATTGTGTCTCTTATACTGTATATTACTATATATTATACTGAGTGTAGGGTCAGGATTAGTTGATTAGTTTCAGTATTCATTTTTGGGCAATAAAAGACACATGTGAGTGCTTCTGGATCCCTCAGACCCTATAGATACCTAAAGACGCCCCTGTGACTTAGCACAATAATCATTATATTGAAAATGTAAATGCATAAACACCATCTTATTTAATGAAGGCTTGAACGAATATAACGACTGCTTGACTGTGATAATGGGTTTTCCGACAATAAGCATGCACATTTAATTGAAGCCTATAAGAATGAATGCAGTGTCATTAAGCAGTTTGGTTTCCCTTATAGATCATAAGCCTCATTGTGCAAATGTCCGTTTGAACGCTAATGCATGTAACTCATGCATATACTGCTGAAATAAACAGTCTGGCTGGAGAACTCTTCTGAACACGTGCCTTTATACACACAAGTGTAGTGCAGAAATGCAGTCCTATGAAGCGATTCATGCTCAGATCGAGTCCAGAGTTGAACTATGAAATACTGTATGTTGCCGGGCAACAGCAGCAGCAGCTCACTGTCGGAGTACAGCCAGTGCCGGCGAAAAACTGCAATCTGCACTGAGGACGCTGCTGCATATTCACATACAGTAAGCACACAACACTATGACAGTATATGTATTATTATTGATCACTGATAATACTTCAGCAGGCTCGATGAAAGGACCAAGAAGAAACGGAAAATCTGGAAACACTAATCACCTCATAGATTTGACATGGCAATGTTTGGACAAAGAAAACACGCAGCACTAAAAGGTAGAACCTGTAACAAACGTAATAATTAGGTCATAATCGACTCATTTATTAGACTTTAGTCTAATAAATGAGCCGATGTCTGTTTCAAGTGAGGAAGCCAGATCTGTTAGCCTTTTTTGCTAAATACTTATATGAGAAACACCATATAATTAAAAAACACCACACACCAAACACCACACACCACACACCAAACACCACAAACACACACACCACACACCAAACACCACAAACACCACCACACCAACACACCACACACACCACACACCACATCACACACACACAACACCACACACCCACACACCAAACACCACACACCACACACCAAACACCACACACACACACACACACCACACACCAACACCACAAAACACCACACACCACACACCACACACCAAACAACCACACACCAAACACCACACCACACCCAAACACACACACCACACACCAACACACCACACACCACACACCACACACCACACACCACACACACACACACCACACACACACCAAACACACCCACACACCAAACACCACACACACACCACACACCACACACAAAACACCACCACACCAAACACCACAAACCACACACAAACACCACACACACCACACACCAACACCACACACACACAAACACCACACCAACCCACACACCATACACACCACACACCACACCACACCACACACACACACACCAACACCACAACACACACCACACCACACACACCACACACCACACACACACAAACACCACCCAAACACCAAACACCACACCACACACACACACACCAAACACCACACACCAAACACCACACACACCACACACCACACACCACACAACACACACACACACACACCAAACACCACACACACACCACACACCACCAACACACACACACACCACACACCACACACCACACACACACACACCACAACACACACAACACCAAACACCAAACACCACACACCACACACCACACACACACACACCACACCACACCACACCAAACACCACACACCACACACCACAAAAAAACACACACACACACACAAACACCACACACCACACACACACCACACACACACACACCACACACCAAACACCAAACACCACAACACCACACACCACACACCACACCACCACACACACACCAACACACACACACCACACACACACACACACACACACCACACACCAAACACCACACACCAAACACCAAACACCACACACACACCACACACACACACACACCACACACCACACACCAAACACCAAACCACACCACACACCAACACACACACACACACCACACACACCAAACACCCCACACACCACACACCAACACACAACACACCACACACACACCACACACCAAACCACCAACACACACACCACACACACCAAACACACACCACACACACACACACACCACACACCACACACCACAACACCACACACACACACACACCAAACACCACACAACACACACACCACACACCACACACCACACACCAAACCACCACCAACACCACACACACACACACACACCACACACACACCACCACACACACACCACACACCACACACACACACACCAAACACCACACACCAAGCACCACCACCACACACCACACACACAAACACACACACCAAACACCACACACACACACACACACACCACCAAACACCACACACCACACACAAACACCAACACACACACACACACCACACACACCACACACCAACACACACCAAACACCACACACCAAACACCACACACCACACACAAAACACACACACACACACACACCACACACCACACACACACCACACACCACACACCACACATCAACACCACACACCACACACCACACACCAACACACACACACACCACACACCACACACCAACACCACACACACACACACCAAACACACACACCCACACACCACACCAAACACACCACACACACACACACACACCAAACACACACAACCACACACCACACACCACACACCACACACCACCACACCACACACACAACACACACCCCCACCACCACACCACCACACACACACACCACACACCACACACACACACACACACACACACACACACACAACACACCACACACCACACACCACACACACCAAACACCACACCACACACCACACACCACACACCACACACCCACACACAAACACCACACACCAAACACCAAACAAACCACACCACACCACACACACACCACACACCACACACCCCACACACACACACACAAACACCAACACACCACACACCAAACACACACCCAACCACACACACCACACACACACACACACACACACACACACAAAACACCACCACACCACACACACACCACACACCACACACACACACCAACACCACACCACACACACACACACACACACACACACCACACACCACACACCACACACCACACACCAAACACCACAAAACACACACCACACACCACACACAAAACACCACACACCACACACCACACACCACACACCACACACCAAACACCACACACCAAACACCACACACCACACACACACACCACAACACCCACACACCACACACCACACACCACACACCACACAACACACCACACCACACACCACACCACAAACACCACACCACACACACACACAAACACAACACACCACCACACCACACACAACACCACACCAACACACACCACACCAACACACACCACACACCACACACCACCACCACACCCACACACCACACACCCAAACACCACACACCACACACCAAACACCACGCACCACACACCACACACACACACACACACACACCAACACCACAAAACACACACACACACACCAAACACCACACCAACACCACACCACACACCACACACCACACCCACCACAACCACACACACACCACACCCACACCACACACCACACACACAAACACCCACCACCACACACACACACACACCACACCCACAAAACACCAAAACACCAACACACACACACACACACACAACCACCACCACACACCCACACACACAAACAAACACCACACACCAAACACCACACACCACCACACACCAAACACCCACACACCACACACCACACACCACACACCACACACCAAACACCACACACCACACACCACACACCAACACCACACACACCACACACCACACACCACAAAACACACACCACACACCAAACACCAAACACCACACACCACACACCACACACCAAACACCACACACCACACACCACACACCAAACACCACACACCACACACAAACACCACACACCACACACACACACACCACACACACACACACACACACCACACACACACACACACACCACACACACACACACACACACACACCACACACCACACACCACACACACACACACACACACACACACACACCACACCACAGTGGGCGACAGTAGCTCAGTAGGTTGAGTGTTTGTCCACTGATCCAAAGGTTGGCGGTTCAAATCCCGCTCTCTACATAAACATCATTGGTTGAGTGGTTAGATCCACTGACTCGAAGGTTGGCGGTGCAATTCCAGCCCTCACAGATGAATGCTGTCATTGTGTCCTTGGGCAAGACACTTAACCCACCTACCCCAGCCCTTGGGACAACGGGTGGAAATTAGCCTCTGGCTATAACCCGGCGTGTTTACATTCATGTCTGTCATGTCATGTCTGTTCATTAACATGCACTGTCCCAACCAAAAAAAAAACACACACACCAAACACCACACAGCGGATATGAAGTTTTAAGTAAGTATCAAACTAGCACCACAAAGTGTGGTTTTATAAATGTATATGTGTATATGTATGTAAGTCTGTGTATATGTATGTAAGTCTATGTCCTGATCTACAGCAGCCTTAGAACTAGCACCAACAATCCTGATGTGACAGAAACGTCAAAGTTTATAACATGAGATTGAAGTGATGATCGTAAAAACTGCACTTCTGTTCATACATTTCACTTCTGCATAATTGATAAATGGCCACGAGGTCATTGTGTTTAAACCTATGCCACATTAAATATGCACTTTCACACTTGAGGACAAATAAGGATGATGCGCCTCCAAAGAGAAAGCACATTCATGCTAAATGTTTGCACAGGTCGTTGCACGAGCTGCCTGGAAAGGTGATAATTGATTTACTACAGTAAGAAACCTAGATGTCAGCCTGTGTCACTGAGGTGCTTTTCTTAGTAACAAAGGAAGATGAGTTCACACCTGTACCAAAGGGCTCCTCCCTAAAATAACTGACCTGAATCTGCCTTTCCCATAGCTCTCTCTGTCTCACTGACAATGCTCTTACAAACTGCATAGACCAGCGAATACTGTTTCTTTAGATATGAACTGTCAGGGTAAAATATGGAAGAGAAAGCTGTCACCGTGGTTAAAGATACACATAGTGATACAAAAATTACCCAGGAGTTGGAAGGATCATTACAACAGGAAAGTCTGTAAAAATGTCATCCTCCACTTAGTAACAGCTCCAGCGTCCCAGTGGCTTCCTTTGATCATAAAAAGGTATAAGAAGTGAGATTTTTGCATCTTTATATCTTACACTGTTTCTATTTTGGACCAAGAAACGGCTCCATTTCTTTCATAGGAGGAAATGACAGAAAGGCCATGGTGCTCAGTACATTTACCCTCTTCTGTTACTTTACACTGCCTCATCTGTTACCAGTGCTGTTTTGAGCGCTTTTCCAAAACTAGTACAAATTATTTCACTCAATTTCTCTTTAACTGAATAAAAGCAAAGGTAATCTTGACAGAATACTGTTCAGTGGCTCTGAATCAAGGCTTGTGTTCACTATGCTAACAAGATGCCAGAATATGTCAGCATTATTTCAATTATAAATGTCTGATTAAAAGAGCGCACAAATCAGACACTTTGATGTTGCATTTTCAGGTATTATTTGGTGTATGTAAAGCGTAGTGGCCTTGTAAGAACACTGTGTGTCCAATCAGTGAAGTAGATAAGGATATGACACTTTAATACAATGTGCTCCCCACAGGCCTGTGAGCTGCAGCCCATCACCATTAGTGTTCAAATACTGTATATGTAAATCAAATGCAGGCAAGGCACTGGGAGCAGCTCCACAGAGAAAATAAAGGGGCTAAACGAGTTATGACACAACTGTGAGCACTTCATCCCCTCCATTGATCCAAGTTGCATTCCCACATTGAGACTCATACAATATACAATCTACTCCAGCATCTCCTGATTCAGCTTTGGGATTCCTAATGAAATTATAGAAGATGACTCACTCACTCCTGGTAACATACACCCCATTAAATGTCAATTTGACCATCTCCCACTGGCCCTGCCACTGAAATCCTGCTGCATCACTGCCCCAGCTCCGAGCTCGACATTCAGCTCTGTGCCCCTCTCTGCGCCGTGGCCCATTCAGCCCAGCACCAGTCGTGACAGCCAGGGCCCAGGCATCAATAAATCAGCACATTTTTGTAAAAAATGTATAGCAGCGCTCCTGAAGGAGCACAGCCGGGTTCATCACGGAGGAGTAAGGATTGTTTATCAACATCAAACGAGCCCACAACTTGACGGCCGTATGTAGGCTCCAGCTGCACCAGAGAGCCAACGCACGACACAAGAAACACAGAGAAACACAGGAGAAAGACACGAGAAACACAGGACAAACACAGGACAAACACCGGACAAACACTGGAGAAACAGGCAAAGGCCAGGGCTCTGCACACGTTATGTAATATGGAGCACATCTCCTCACTTACACTTGACCACTCGATCAGTGGCGTTTAGGACGATGTCCGCGTTAGACATCTTCATGGGCTGGAGCTGTGTTCGAGGCTGAAGCGGATTTTGGCCTCTCTCTTCCCTCCTCTCTCTTGCCTCTTGCTCGGTGCGTCCTCAGAGGTGGCAGAGATGTGAGAGGAGCTGTGGCATCACAGGACGCCGGGGAGGACTGCTCTTCCGCGCAGGGGGAGACGGGATACGGGGGATGCTGGATGCAGGGAGATGATGCTGCCGCTGCTGCTGCTGTTGCTGTGCTAAGCTTTTAATGTGGGGGAGGACGCACACACACGCACACGCACGCACAGAGAGGGAGGGACGTGCGCTCTCCCGACATGGCGCTGGAGAAGGGAACTCCCACGCAAATGTTGCACGGGACAACCTCCAGACGGAGCGGGGCGGGGGCGGTCCCCGCGCACGTGCGGGGCCACAAAAACACGACTGTCCTGTAAAAGCAGCTCTGCAGAGTCACAGAGCTGTAGTGAGGGCTGTGCAATCACAGCCTCCTCAAAGTCGGACCGAGTGAGGCCCATGATGAGCAGAATAATAGCGCTGGAGTTCCACTAGAGGGCGCCACAGCACTGGGTACAGCCTCGGTTCACTTTCACTGGCTCAAGCCTGTCCCAGACCAGCGTTTAGCTTAAAAAGATGCACATAAAAGGATAAATCACATAGTTTTTCTGTGATCACATCAGGCGCTATGCCTCAAACGTCAGCACATATATGATATAAGTTCAGTTTGTTTGTCAGGACTGAGTTAGACCTGCTCTTTTCCTCTGGGACAGTGTTTGTGTGTTTACAATTAATGTACGATTTGTCTTTTTACAGATGTAAATTCAGCTGTGATTTCAGTGTTTCTTCCAGATCACTGTCACTGTGCAGCTACACCACTGGGTGGAGCCCTGGGCTTGACAATCCAGACTACAGCAGGTCATGAGTTTCACTGCTGGGTTGACTCTGTGTGAATCCGATGATACTTTGACATGAGTATTTATTCATAAACTGTACCAGGGTTAGTGGTTTGCTGGTCTCTTAAACGCTTTGCCACATAGACTCTGTTTTTGTGTTTTGAGCTGAAAACGGTCTGTGCTTCAGTAGATTTCACTACTGTGAGTTGTGCTAAAAGAGCAGTGTGGGAACAAAACGTAGACGTTTTTAAACAGATGGTAAAATGTGGTGGCAGGTGATGTCAGCATCTGTGGTTTTGTAAAGGAAGTGACATCACCTAGAGGCAAATAGCAGCCAATGGGAGGGGAGAGTCCAGTGTCCCATGAATAATCATCATGTCTCACAAATACAGAGGCAAACTATAGCCAAAGTTGCAATGAATTTCAACTTGTAAAATAGTTTGAGTGTGAATGCTAGCGTTGGCTCCTTTTCCCCTCTTGCTGCTCTTGTGGGACATGTGCAGGGGCTTTCCTGTTGCGTTAGTCATGTGTGCAGCTGGGGATGAAGGCCGTCCGCTCTAATCCCTCTCTCCGTTCAGGAAAGTACCCTGGCTCCCTTCACACAAGGGAACAACAAAGAGATGAGTGTGGCTTCAGCCTGTGGACCCACTGCACCAGAACAAGTCCAAGGGACAGCTTCATCACTGGGCAGGACTGACCCTCCTCTCCATCATGCAGACCTGTTGGTCTATTATCGGGCTGTGGTAGAAAAGGAAGATGCATCAATGGAAATGAATAATAGAGCTACAATTCTTAAAGTTGAACAAAAAGTGTGAGAGCCAGTGGTACAGGAGGCCTATCCACAGGCAGATCCTCAGATTCCTCTGTTCTGATTGGTCAGAGGAGATGCAGTAGGACTTGTAACACTAGTGAAGTGGTCATTTCAAATGTTGTGGTAAAACTCTAGGTTATAGTTAAAAGCATAATGCACCACAGTCCTTCAGATCAGCATGGTTCACATGCACATGTACTCTCCTCAGTCTACAGGTTAAGACAATCACATGAAGGGTGCTACAATGGACCTTTTTCAGGACTCTTCTCTATCTGCACATAAGTCAACAGGTCAACATCATGTCACCTCCTACAAATCACACCAAACTATTAAAAACACATGAACTGAGGGTCACACGGGCGCACGGGCCAGTGGAGGGAAACTGGTGCAAAATTAGACACTTGGGCTGCTTTGTAGCTCAGGTTGGACTCTGTGAGACTGCAGATGGCTGGATGATGGCTGGATGATGGCTGGATGTGTCCTGGATGTGTCCTGGATGTGTCCTGGATGTGTCCCTGTCTGTGTTTGTCTAGACGTGAGGAGCTGAGTCCCGTGCGGAGCCTTTGACTTAAGTATTTACTAAGTGAGTGTCATATTTACGAGCGGCAGAGCATATTTGTTTACAGAGGCTGCTGGCTGCCTCTCTCTCTCTCCCCTCAGCCCTGCGCTTGGTCTGCGCTGCTGCCGCGATATTTTCCAGCTCCAGAGCCTCCACCGCGCAGCTCGATCGATTCGCATTGATTGTCCCTGACGAGCTGCTCCACTTTCCAGCCAATGTCAGCCAGTCTGCGATCGGGAAGGAGAGAAATGAAGGAAAATCTCTGCCGCCCTGGCGGTGTCATTTCCACACACTTGGGCTGGCCGCCTGCCAGCAGACAGGAGGCTGCCAAGACACGGACTGGACCTCAGACTGCATCTGGACGGGGACTGTGAGGAGACACTCAGAGACAGTACACATCTCTGCTCTCTGGTTCTGTTGACATAGAAAATTGTTGTTTTTGCTAAAAACATATTTTCCAATACCTTTCCTCACCCCTTTTATTGGATGAGGATCACACCTGTCACAGCGGGACAGGGTTTTGAGACAGACCTGTCAGGTGTTTGAGCAGCGTAGGACGCTCTGGAGGACAGTGGGTGAAATGTCTTTCTCTCTGGGCAGCAGTGACACAGTATTAGGTTTTCATTCAGTCTTGGTGCCACTCTCAGGCTCAGGGCCTGTTCGATATATTTTGGACTCCAAATCCACTGTTCGTACAGAAACATAAATATTTCATATGGGCTGACATCATAGACTGGGACATAAAGGCCCATGGTAAATATAAAGCCAGTTTAGGTTAAAGGTCCACACAAAATGGACTCCTGTGAGCGTTAAGCCACCTCCTCAAAAATACACCTGGATTTGTTTTGTTTCATTCACATGTTTGAATAATCTTGCATTATTTGTCTGTTTACATCTCCAAAACTCAAAATGCTCTGTTCCACCTTGTGATGTCATGGAGTTGTACATTTCCACCTGGAGACGTCTGAGGTGTCTGCTGGGTGGGTTCTGGGTACAAAATGCTTGAAAAATAATGTGAATCTGAGAATTATATTAAAAATGAAGAGCAGACGTATTAATAACATGACATGTTGTAATCAGTCAGGCCTCATGCTCACATCAGCCTCCGTTAGAGACGTGTTGCTAATAGCAGCGCTTAAATGCCATTTTACTTTTCCGATCATTGTCAGTAGAAGCAGCAGGCACCTAATAAAGTGCAACATCATAAAACAACAATCAGTATCAATTAAGCCTTTTATCTGTGAAGAACAGTCCTCACCCTGTTATTGTGTTATGTGGACGGAGAGCGAGTGCATCCTACTTTCTCTCTGGAGAGGTATGTTATGTGGCCCTGCCATTTTGGTCAGTAGACTAATTATTTGTTTTAGTTTGGCCCGCTCTTTGCCCTTGTGATGGAACATTTAGATTCACACCTGGACTTGATGGTGTGGGTCATTGTTGTGGGGTAGGACTCAGGCCCTGAATCATACTGCCCCGTTCATACATTCTCAGATCCACTCCGGGTTTTCTGTGAAGCTCCAAAAATCTATGAAATGTGTTTGCATGTTCCTCTGTGCGAGCGGGGATGTAGAGGTGGGATTGAGAGGAGAGAGAGCTGGGGGAACCCACGCGTTCAGCCTCTCACAGAGTACGCTTCTCTCTAATCAACTGACGCAGAAACATTTTTCTTTTCTTTTGTCATTTATCACTGACCAGCGGCCACACTGTTGGATTGTGTAGCCCGAGAAGAAGCTCTTTTTCCCGTAGCCTTTCTTTTTGTCACCACTCGCAGCACGCAGAGACGGAGCGCTCGGACTGTGGCAGCCCTCCCCTTCTGCTGGGATCCGCTTTGGTAGGTGTGAATAAAACCCAGTGTGTTTGCAAATATCCTCATGTAGAAAAGGAGAGGGAGCGCTGGCAGAGGGCTACACTTTGTTGAAGTCTGCTCAAAGTTGAGATGTCATCTTCATAGTATGAAGTTATAGCAGTGGAAAAAGCGCGCAGTGGGTCTGTCCATAAATGTGCGTGTGCCTCGTGCCATCCAGGAGCAAAAATACAAAAAAAATATGTAGAGGCTAATAAATGGACCTTATGAACATCCTTTGCCTTTTTGGTGGCTGATCCTCCGCGCCGTTAAACCCATTATTGACACTGTTTCAACCGTGAATGTCACGCTTTTGTGCTTTAAAGACAGTGACACATTTACGCGCACTCAGACTTTCTGTCGCTCTGTAATAACACACTTTATTGTGCGTTTTTCATCCACTTTTAAACAGCTCACTACATTTACATCCCCTGACAATGTCATATTTCATATCGCAGCCTCAGGAGCATCGCTGGATTAAGAAAGGCTCCAGTCCTCTCGGTGTTTGTCGTTGGTTATAAAGTTGTTGCGTTTCCAGCACACACGGTCATCTTCTCTCATTCTTTCCCTCTCGCCTTAAGCCTCTCATACACAGATATTTTCCACTTTCATTGCGCGTTTGTGAAGCCTCTGAAAGCCTCGTGTGTCACTCGTGTAAAGTTTGTGTGGACACGGCCTAATGAGGGAGAATGACGCGCAGCAGGACGCGGACAATGGATGGAGCATGGAGTCTAATTATGATCTCAGGACTTTTTAACTTCCTCCATGTTTTGGCTTTGGTGCGTGTTTGCGCGTAGGCTGAGCGTGTGTGCGCGGCCAGGAGTAGGTGGGAGGAATGGGGAATGTAAAGCTTT
>JAIEZT010001243.1:31177630-31215130 GCA_019594935.1 Periophthalmus modestus
CTTAATAATGCTTCTTGTCACAATCATTTGTTTTAGTCTTTATGGTTGTGACCTGAAGAACAGAATGACCCTGACATTCCTCCTGACAGAGATGAGTATATATACATCATATAGAGCTAGTGTAGTATATGTACAAGTACAGCACACGTGGAGGTGTACACTGCAGTTTGTTGTGGTTCACTAAGTTGTGTTGTGTGGACTGATATTTACTTTTTTTATGCCACCTCTAAAGCTGTACCATATAGTACTAGTACACAGAGGAAATTAGTACACACAATAACTCAGGGGTTGTTGGTTCAAACTTCACCAAAGCACAAACTAATCTTGTGTCCATGGGCAAGGCATTAAACCACACAGCCAAGAAATAGGAAATCACCAGTGGTTTTTCCTGTGGTTCACTGTGGCAGAACAGATAAAAAGCAGATCATTCTAAACAAAACTAAAATACTGCAGCAGATAATACAGTAATACATGTTCTACTAAATAAACAAGCACATGAACCTATAAGTGAATGAATGATTTTGAGTTTAATGCGAGGGGAGAGCACATTTCACGGGACCTTATTTAAGTACATGTGATACTCAATTAATGTCATTAATCAAAGGGCAACTTTGAGAAAACAACCAAAATGTTGTGGCTTCTAAAATACCACAGAACTGCCTAAAATTCAGTAGTTACCAGCTGATACCAATTTGATTTTAAGTGATTTTCTTGATGATGTGAGCTGCTAAAATTCACTGCCCACCTGCTTTCCAAATGAAAATAATTACAGGGACATTAGAGATTGCTCATACACCAGCGGATAGTGCGGCGCTCATTGCACTGTCGTCACTGTGAGCTGTTACTAGACTGACGCAGGGCCCATTGTGACACCAGTATGATGTCAGCTCTGTCACTAGCAGCAGTGACCAAGCACATTTGAATGTGAAAGGATTTGAGAAGGACGTCATGCTCTCCCTCTGTGTGCTGTCTCATGTTACTGGACTTTAATGCCCAGTCACTCAATGTCATAAAATAATATTCACGGGACACGGGACATCTGAGTGTGCTATGCATTGTTTTCACTTTTTTCACCTTTAAAATACTGTTCCAATGTTTTGTTAGCATAATACTTCAAATTATTGTAACACCTGTATCATATTCAACAAGTAGGCCTGTTCATGTGTTCATTTAGTCGTTAACGCTGGGGCTGGGCTGCGATTGAACATTTTTAATTGCATGTTTGAATAGCATTTAAAAGGTAAAAAAAAATATATGAATAAATAAATAAAATAGCCCTTTATTTGACCTAGGCCTAAATATACTCATAAATTCGCTCAGTATCGTGCTATTTTAACTTGGTTATGATTTTTCAGTTCAAAATTATATTCCTAATGTGTAATTTCAAATGAGATACTGTGGGACGGCATATTTTTCAACTCAAAAGTCTCATATGTGGCTGTCCTGCGCTGCTTTCTGCTCACTGTAAACCTATAAACAGAGTCTTGGTTTAGTCCTGATTCAGACCTGGTAACAGTCCCCCTGTTTCAGTCCATGTTTAATCCTGGTTCAGTTCAAGTGAAGTCCTCGTTTCAGACCAGCTAAGTGCTGAACACATTGTGGGAAGTATGTATCTCTGGTGTAAACATCATTGACATGTGACGCCTATTCTCTGCACTAATCATGTATTCAGTGTTGCTCTCGGTTTGAAGATGGCAACAGCTCAGGCCCAGCCCTATCATCAGCATATTCAAGTGAAGTGTCCAACTATGGGTTTTAGGCGGATGAGAGAATCATATTGATATTTTTAGCAACTAACCTAGAGCTTATTTTCATTTAGTGCTCAATTATTCCAGTGTACCTAGACATGTCTTTGGAATTGGTTAAAGCACAAGCATTGGTCTCCACATTATTGATTGGCTGCTCTTTTTGACTATGATAAGTCGGCACAGTACAGCACAGTGTACAAATAACTCCAACTGCAACTTTTATTAAGCGTAACATCCAATTTTCCCTCAACACCGACTGTTCTGCCTTTCAAACTGTTAAAGTATTTATAGCACAACCCGCGCTTGACCGACCAGCGCACGCATTGGTTTTTAGATTCAATACTCAGTTAAACCACAAAGCCCCCATGCCCCTGGTGCGTGATGGTTCTTCTGCAGTTATAGGCTCTCTTGTACCGGTCGGACGGGTATGGCGGTGTGCTGAGATGCAGAGGGGAAACCGGAGCTCGGCCAGTGCAGGAGTGGGAGAAACTGAAACTGGCGACGGCAGCTCGTGGCTCTGCTTCAGTGGCGCCACATCCCCCTGAGCTGCTGAGAATGTGGGGGCTGTGCTGCGCCTTTGAAGCTTTACCTCCCACTAATTCTGGCCTTCCAATTTCCACACAGTGCACACACAGACACCCCCCTACGGTCCTCCCCCCTCCCGCCGCCTTTGTTTGCCTTATAAGGACAGGCCCAGCCATTTCCTCAACCCTTCTGCGGGAGGTGGTCTGCTGTTTGTGAACACGGACAGGTCAGGAGAAGAGACGCACACTCATTCTCATGGACGTGCAGCCATGGGAATCTGATGATAATAGCCTTGAACACAGTCGCTTTCACTAAGGTCCCTCTGCCCTCCCTCCCGACCCAGGGCACTTTATATGATGGGGAAGAGAAACAACTTTTTAACTCATTTATCATTCTACATCAATTATTATGTGATACATCTTGAAACATGCTGTCATGAGTCCTGTGTTTTGTGATTTTAGATGACACCTTTGTGGACGTTCTCCTCAGTTTGTAACCCACGTGTCCTCTGTGTCCTTGTGTGAAGTTGCAGATGTCCATGGCAGACCGTGGATGAGGGCAGAGTCGTAGTGCGGTTCCTGGGCCCTGGAGCCTGTCTTTCCACTACACTGACCCCTGGAGGTGAGCGACTCACTCACCAGCGCAGAACGGACGCAGCGGAGGGTCCCCCCCTTGCTCACCCCTGCCCCCTCTCCACCCTCACCCCCGTCCCGGACACGTACGCTCTGGACCATGTCTAGCGGGCTGTCGGAGGGGGGTCGCACAGATGAGCTGGACAAAGGCAGCGGTAAAGCGGACTCTCCCGTTTTAGAGCGGAGGAACCGCAGTGGCATCATCAGCGCTCCTCTGAACAAGAGCCTTAAGAACTCGCGCACCTTGTCCCAGTACACAGCCGTTTCCTCGGCCACCACTAATGGACACACGGACAGTAGTGAGAGTAAACCCAAGCCCCCTGCGACCCCTGCTGTCCAGCCCACTGTCTCTGCTCTGACAGCGGGTAAGTTGGACCGCACCTTAGAGCAGGTTCTGGAGGGACAGAATGGCTTGCTGCACTTTGCCCAGGCAGCGGCCTTGCTGAAGCGAGCTGGGATGGAGCACATGCTGCTGCCCGGGGGCATGGGAGTGGGACTTGGGGACGCGAGCTCTGGGGCGAGCGACTTGGAGGGTACGTCTGTGCCGGACGCCGTGGGGGGTCCTGTGGACTTCCCATATGGAGTAGGGGGTGGCTTCCCCTTCAACCCGGGGCTGTTCATCATGACGCCGGCCGGAGTGTTTCTGGCGGACAGCGCTCTGCACATGGCGGGCCTGGCTGAGTACCCAGCTCAGAGTGAGCTGGCCTCTGCCATCAACTCCGGTAAAAAGAAGAGGAAACGCTGTGGCATGTGCCCACCCTGCCGGCGGCGCATTAACTGTGAGCAGTGTAGCAGCTGCCGAAACCGCAAAACTGGCCACCAGATCTGCAAGTTCCGCAAATGTGAGGAGCTGAAGAAGAAGCCCTCTGCTGCTCTGGAGGTAAGAGGGTCAGGCATTTCAGCTTGTTTTAATTCATGATTGTGTCCTCTTTAAAAATAAGAAACAATGATCCAGGATTGACAAACATATGTGCCATATTGTCAGAGCACTGACAGGTGGTGAGGGTGTTGAGACCAGGGTAGGGGAGGTGCACCATGGGGTCCTTTTAATCTCTGCTTCACACAAAACCCATCATCACTGTTGATAAAAACCTAATTGAGTCTTTATGTGTCATACTATGGTGAATTGGTTATTCTGGACATGAATATGCTTATGGACATCAGCTTCTGCTGGGAAAATATTGAATCCATGCTGTTCCATTACTGTGAATATTTGTACAATATGCATTTATGACAAGTGTAAACGGCTTGGCGCCTGTGTGCGTGTGTACATGTGAGGGGTCCATCTGGGTTGGGAGTAGTCATCTGGAGCGCCAGGTGTCAGCGTGGCTCATCGCCTCCTGTACCCTGCGCCGGTCCCCTTTCCGCTCACACTCCTGCTGCCTAAAGTGCCCCCTGAACTTCCTGTCTGAGCGCTCTGTGACCTCACTCACCCTGGCTGTGTCGGCTGAATCACAAAATCCATTTCAGCACATGTTCCATCTCAAAGGAAATAAACTTCACTGATCAATGCCTAATAGTGTCATTTTAGTATTACATAATAAATGGATGGATATGAAACGCAGGGCGAGAGGCTGCTGCTCTAATTGACAGTGTGTGTAAAAGTGGATCGGTGCTTCAAACGCCTAATGGCTTCATTTCATTCTCTCTGTGATGGTGATTGAGGGCGACAGCTTGGCCTCTTGTTTATGGGCTGAAAGGTCCATGTGCTGACTTTGGCAGTCCACAGTGAGATCCGGCTCTAAAGGATATGGTTTACAGGAGGACTTTAAGACCTACTCTGACCCAAAGAAAGAAATATCCATATCAGCGATAGTTTTACCAATTCAATTATGTCAACAATATTTTACAGAGTGAGGCTAAATCTGAGCTGGTGCAGAAAACGTAAAGGAAAAGAGATCAACAATAGATTTTTGACACTGCAGAACATGCCATTTTTAGCATCATAGAATCATGGTTTATTATTTGTAGATGTATATTATGAACTTAATGCATCAGATTTTCAATGTTATAATATTTAACATTTTACATGAATTGACTTATCTGTAATTATTCTTGGAGTTAGGCTCATTAAAAGTGCCACATACTAACTGATACTAAAACTAAACTAATGGGCACCGATACTGATACATTTGCTGGTTCAGACATCTGCTCCATATGAACGGATCTAATAAGACTATTTACTGTTGTAGTTGGCCTAGAAAGTCTCATATTGTTTGAATTTTGTTTTATACAGAGCTTGTTTGCAGTTAGTTGCGAGGCTACGTAACACATTTGGATCATTTTTGACTTATTTTTGCTGAAGTAAATGAATGCCGTTTTCAGTCTCTGCTCTGGTATCAGTGGATATCGGGGATCAGCAGACACTTAAAGCCATAGTATTGAAATCAGTATCAGAACTGAAAAAGCTAACAACTAAAACTAGTATCAAAACTAGGTACTCATTTGAGTAAGTAACGATACTGGAAAAAAATCTGCATTGAGAGGACAAAATTGGACCTTTTCTGAACAGTTTTAGAAGGATGTTGAGCTTTCTCAGAGTATAGGACCACGTGACCACATTAAGGACGTGTGTTTGCATTGTAATTGTGGTATCAATATCAGTATCGAGTCTGTTTCTCAATATCAAAATGAGCACTGAAATGTAAGAGTTAAATGAAATATTCATTGACAAATTGGATTAGTTATCTTCACACCCCAAAAGACGAGGGTTATGAGGTGATAAAAAATACTGTGCAAAAGAGTCTAAAATATCAAACTCTAATTGTGCGAGCTATAAAAAGTGTGACTTTCGCACATGTCAGGAATGAGTTAGACGTGTCGAATAACCTCCATGCGGCTTCTTAGTGTCGTATTGTTTGGTTGCAAATGTATCTGGAGTTTGAGTGTCGGCGTGATTCACTCTCATGGCGTCACTCTGCGATGGAGGTGGTCGTGGGCTCAACACAAATTATTGAAAATCAATTTATGATTTGCAGTTAATGTTGTCATGGCAGTTCTCCCAGCACCAGTTTTTCTGAGTTTTGAGTATGCAAACATGTTGATATTGTTTGTGTCCTTCTGTTTGCCATTAGAGATTAGAAAATGAATAATGTCTATTTATTTATCTATCTGAAGAGAGACATTGCGCATTAATCAACACGATAAATGTAAATGTGCCTGTGTTTGCTTGTTTTCATAGGTAGTAGTCCCTTTGCCAGATGTGAAAAAGACAGTCTCAAAATGAATAAAAGTCAAATCACACATCAAAGTTGCTCTCTAGAAAATGCTTGTTCACATTATTTTAGTCACACAACTTAAGGAGGAGCTACAGTGAGTGTGTGTGTCACTTTTGGCTTTCAGCTTTAAGGCTTTAAGGTTCAGACGGTTTTATTACAGATACATGATACGTAAAAAAATCCATCACAATTATTTTTCTCATATTGTTCGATCAACACTATTTTTCTCTTGTTAAAAAAGACAGTAAGCTTTTAATATTGATACACTGAACATAAACAATATAAGACTTTTAATCATGGCTATTTAACAGAAAATAATCAACTTTCTTTTCCCAAAATGTGAACTCCAAGCCGAGGACAGGCTGTGGACCACTCGAGTAAAGAGCTAAAAGTGTCACTGACCATTACAACTTGAGTACCATTTTATCCGGACTATAAGTCGCACCAGAGAAAAAAATGCATGATAATGAAGAAAAAAACATAAGTCGCATTGGACGTTCACCATTTGCCATTAGTCACCAACTTTAAATACATTTTACATTAAAACACAACTGTCACTAATACAAATACATGTGTTTCCTCGATTGCTTTTAGGAATGTCATACTGATAAAAACATCTTGATATTTCTAGGCCTCGTTATCCCAATTTAGACAAACAATAATAATAATGAAGAAGAAAAAACATTCCACTGGACTATACGACGCATTTTTGGGGAAGTTTATTTTACATTTTCACATTTATATTTATTCAGCTCCATGAAGCACAGACAGAACTGGACACGTCTCTGGTCTGTTAACGTCAGATTTTAACAGTTAATCAGATAAAGCAGAAAAAACAAGCAACAAGTTTACTCTGGATCTCACTCCAAATCACTAAATCCATTGAATTCTTCCTGCGCCGCTTCTGTGTGGCTGTCATACTGGTACAAGTCTAGAGGCCCCCGCCCAGCTCCCAGTGGGACAATACTGAAGATGTGAAATTATATATCTGAATAATTTCACATATAAGTCGCATCTGAGGATAAGTCGCACCCCCAGACAAACTATGACAAAAAAGTGTGACCTATTGTCCGGAATATACAGTAATTGCACAGACGCAGGATTTTCTGTAGTAAAATCTCCCACAGTGAATATTTAATGTAAGTGTGAATAATCTGAATGTCGCCGTACAACTAACTTGCTTCCCATATCCAAATTGGTTAGGTAGACAACTTTTCACATCTAAATATACTAAATAAGTTTAAAAGTAGAATGAATAGTGAAAAAAAAAACAGTTACACAGTGGTAGTGTGCAGTCTTTAATGTGCGTCTTTATCATTTCTCATTCTTCTGACAGATATTGCAGCATGTTGAATTTGACATGTGGTTTATTTGTACTCTAATACATCTGCCATGATCCGTTCAATAGCCGTCTCCAATGGCTGTTATTGAGTCAACAGCTCTTGTTGACACAGTGATTAGATCAGAGGAACCTTCGTGGGCTTCACTTGTGTCAGAGGACGAGAACAATGTGACACCACCACTTTCCTGTTGAAGCCGCTGCATCAGGGAAGAGACAGTCAGCAGTAAAGTTAGAGATTTGTCATTTTACAGTATACCCATTAAAACAGTGTTCAATTTTTTTTCTATTCCTGAGTTTCAGAGTGCTGAAAATAGAAAACCTAAACATAATAGTCTTTTTGAAAAGTCAAAAGTCCTCATAATGTGGTCTATAAACAGGAAGCAGACGCTGGAGAATACGTCTGATATTGTTCTTGGCACTTCGAGCATAGTGACGGTGGTGGTAATTGCACTTTTTTTATTTGTATCTTTTTACAACTACAAAAAAACAGGATAAACAACAAGGCACTACAACTTCACAAATCTGATGCGATGTGCAGTAGTTTTGTGATAGCGCTCTGAAGGGGGAGTGACTTAGCATGGGGAAAGCAAAAGCAAGACTGAAACTAAACATTTTAATATTTTTTGCGTATATAGCGTTTCTAAAACACTAAAGGGTAACATGGTGATCTAAATATGTAATGTGCTAACCATACCCTGTAGAAGTGTAATATATCCTCTTTAATAACTCGAGTAAAAGCTACATGTTTCCCCACAGCCTCTAGTCTGACAGTGGCCAACTTGGACCCCGCCCTGGAGCAGGTTCTTGGGGGACAGAAAGCTCTGCTGCATTTGGCTAAGGTAGCACAAGCCTGTCCAAAGACTTAATAAAAGGATATGACTGTCAGGAAGGGCATCTGACATAAACCATGCAAACCGGGTTGACTTGGACCATAAGCTGAAGCCCATCACTGTGTTTTCTATCCTTATTCAACAGGACATGACGTCTCTCTTAACTGGAGTCTGCTCATGCTTTCATGCAGCCTTCAGTTGCTTTGGCTGCGTTACGTGCCCAAGTATCTGGCTCTAGTGAATATATTGGCCTTGTCTTACACTTGTGTGAATCTAAAGCGCGTGTATACGTGTGAGCGTCCGCGTCGGTACACAAGCACGGTCCAGCAGCAGCACTGTGCTTATTTTAAGGGTGTTGACGTTTTCCATTGAAAGCGCATGGCAGCTCAAAGAGGAGCGTAAAATTGGCAAGTGAGGGGGAGTTAGCATGCGGAGGCCTTTGCCACCTCATAGCTCACTGGCTGAAGATGTCTGGATTTATTCTGGGAATGCAACATTTGAGAGAAGTAAGTGGGAAGGCTGTTCAGCTCGGCTCGGCGTCTGAATCCCCTCCAGTCAGTGTCAGATTCAACGTTACTGCAGCTCCTCCAAAAACAGACAAAAACACCAGCCAGGGTTAGGAAGTTGTACTGTTGTTTTGACTTGAATGTTCGTGTGGTTTCACTATGTAGGCTGCTGTATGTGTGGGCGGCGCCTGCCTATTTTTAAGCATATTACATAGATTTCTCTTATAGAACATTTTCTCAAGAGTTTGTATTTTATACGGCAAGTAAGAATATATTTTAGGATGCCATGCAAAGTCGCAATGTTGAAAAGCTGTCCAACGTTCACAAATTGAAAAACAGAGTCAGCTGTGTATTTCAATGAGTCAATATTTACTACTGACTAATAAATATTACAACTGCTGCTAACAGAACTACAGTACTACTATTACTAATACTATTACTCCTATGGTATGTTGGTTCTTTTACAGCTCCATCCTCTCAGGACAGCCTCTATTACTGTTACTCTAAGTCTAACGATGTACCTACTGCTTTGACAATGCTAAGAGTATTTCTGTCCTTTTTAGCTTTAGCCGTCCTTTTTAGGTGTCCTTGTTTTTAGTTATATTACAGAGATATTTCAGATGGTGGTGGACTCTTTCCTTCCTGTCCTGGCTACACGTCGTCCATATATGGGGACAGTTCAGGTCTGCAGGTCGACTGACTGACAAACATGTAGTGACACTGAGACACAAGTCACTCTAGTCTGCACAGAGAAAGAGCGAAAGAAAGAGTGAGAGAATGATGCAAACATGCAGCCGGGAACTTCCATCTAATGCTCCGGGAATGGGACATTAAGTTACTATAATAGACTAGTAGTAAATATCAAAGTCATTCTCTTTTAGCACCTCACAGATTATACAGTGTTTACTGGGCTTAAGTAGATGTGACTCTCTATTACACTATTTTCTACAGTATTAGTTTGTATATGTATATGTATTTTATAATAAATTAGCACCAAATAAAGCACTCAACTAAATATATATTTTCTCAAATTTTGTGTTTCTCAAATCATTCCATTTATTGATTAAAGCTGGGGTTTCACATCTTGGTTGGAGGAAGTAGTCGTAGCTCTCACAAACCCTTTGGCACATTGTTGATATCCACATGCATTGATTTTCAGGCGCATGCATGGCTTTAGAGCAGCTTTTTTCAGACAGCGAACTGAATCTGGCTTGGACCGCCCTTTCTGATACCACCGTGATTATTTAAATCAATATGTGGTCATGTATTACTTCTGACCCCTTCATACTTACTACACAGGAAAGGTCCAACTTATTTATGTGCATTTTTTCTGAATATATATATTTTTAAGTGAATATTTAGTTTCAGTACTAATTTAAATATGGGTTAGTGTAGATATCTATTTGTTGACAGCCTTAGAACCTCTGTGTTACTATATTGTTACAGTTGAAGTACGTTTTTCTGCGCTTTAAGAGAAATGTCTTGTGTATTTTCGGTCACACTCCTCTGGTCTTAGGTAGCTTGTACAAGTGCCTCCCTTTAGCTTTAGACAAACTGAATGTTGATGCCAGCTGGAGTTCACTGCTTTAGATGCTCTTGTTTTAAAGTTGTTGTTTTTTCAGGGAGACATTTACCATCCCACATATACAGTGGAAATGCTCGGGCTTCATTGTGCTGCTCTGTTGTTGTTTTTACTGTAGGTGTCCTTTTGGGAATCCTCACAATAGTTGATAATAAACAATAAGTCCGATGCTGAAGCCCAGGGGCAGGAGCTGAACTGGAGATGGCTTAACCGGGCTTACATACATTTGCATTAGTAACAGCTACCAGCACACAGCCTTGTTTTACATGATAAGCAGCAGATTTGTAAAGATACAGCTATGTATATAGTCTCAGAGGCCAGCTGTACCTCTGTGTTAAAGGGACTGTGTTTAAGGTTTTGATTTTAAATCCCATAAACATGACCTGTCCCCCCAGATACAAGGAAAACATGTTCAGATCAAATATGGCACTTACCGATAACAAATGTAATAGTTATTTATTATTAGGTGCAGAAACTGTGGACATGATGGCCAAACGTTGTTTATGTCTTCACTACAGTCACTTATGATCCTGTGACTGTGCCATTGTTCTGAGATCATCTTATAATGATTTTGTGCTTTTCAGTTTAAGTTAGTTCTGTGCTGAATGACACTTAACCACTCACTGCTCCTATTGGTCACCCTCCGTCATGTTCTGAGTGACAGGTGGACTTAACCAATCACAGTGAAGAGTCTGAGAAGCAGCAGATGGCTTTAGTTACCTCTTAATGACTGATATAAAGATACAAACTGAACTCATCCTGATAAAATCTAAATTATGATCTTGCCGTATTACTCACCTCAAGTAGCACTACTAATAGAGCTACTAGTTAGCCTTATTTCCAACTAGTACAACTGCTAACACGCACAAATGCAAGCTTAATCCCTTTCCTTTAATTGTATTATTAGCTTACACTTACTTCTAAAATGATGACTATTTTTACTATGACAACTTCCACCAGTACTACGTGGCTGCAGTACAGGCCAGTGAGTAGTTTGCACACTGATCTCTGATCACCTGTGCATACTGTTGATGGGTAAAGCAGTTGTACAGCACATGCCTCTGTGGTTACCTTGGCACTGGCGCAGTGGTGCAGCAGTTGGTCTGGTCTCAGAAGAAGGTCCCGATCACGTGGAACCTTTAAGTGTGGAGATTACATGTATAATACGAGACGCTCTGGGGCCAGATCTCCTCTGAAATACAGATTTGGAATATTTAGATTTGGTTAAATAAAGGTCAATAAATGAATAGTACTGCCCCCTTGTTACTGTTATAACTGTCATTAGTACAACAGCCAACCTGGGCCTGAACCCTGCACTTAATGGTTTGAGGTTGCTGTTGTTGGATTGGTCAAGATATTATTAGTCTAACAGCCCTGAATATTTGTAGCATGTAACACACAAACGGTTTGCTCCACACAAAGACAAATGCAGAAAAACACAACATTGATTTTAGTGATTGGCTCCTTCACACCCACAGGCCCATCTGTTTGAACCTGTGCAATCAGTGGTGGTTTTCTATTCCTGAGCGCTTGCCATTTTTCCATTGATTGTGCACATGTCTGATAATGAGGAAAAGCAGCATTTACAGTTGGAGCAGAGGGCTGTTGTTGTTGTACTTCCCACACACATTACGTCACAGTCACGTCTGCCCCGGTCCCAACATCTGTGCCCCGACATCTGTGACTGAGTGGGGATGAAAGGTCAACATAGAGACGGGACACATGTATGTAACGCTGCCATTTTAAAACATGGAGTTGAAAAAGATGTAGCTTGATTGTGAAATTATTAAAATATATCATTTCACATCTTCGTTATTGTCACAGTGACGGCCGTGCGAGGTCTCTTGGTCTTGTACCAGTAGCTAGCTTCATGTACTTCTGGAGTTAACATGCCTGTGTACCAGTATCTACTCCTGTACCATTGAAAAGGTAAAAAATCAACATTACTGTAATTTAAAAGACATCTGAGAAAGACTGAACAAAAATGCCCCTAAAAGAAAATGGTCTTCTGCTGAGTCTGATGAAACCCGCAGAAGCCAACTTCCTCCGGAGCAGGTGGAGTTGTTCAGAAGTGACACCGAGGATGAACAATTCAGTGGATGTAGTGATTTGGACTGAGATCCAGAGTAAACTTGTTTTTTCTGCTTTAGTTCTGTGATTAACTGTTAATATCTGACGTTAACAGACCAGACACATGCTCAGTTCTGTCTGTGCTTCATGGAGCTGAATAAATATAAATGTGTTATGTTAGTGTGATATTCATCCTGTTCTTTGACATTTTATTCTTATTATTATAAGTTGCCTTTAAAGATAAAATGTCTGTTCTTGGTCTCATATTTTGTAAAATAAATTTCCCCAAAAAATATACGACTTATAGTCCAGTGCAATGTTTTTTCTTCATTATTATCATTGTTTAAACTGGAATAACGAGGCCTAGAAATATCAAGATGTATTTATCAGTATGGCCCTCCTCTACACGGTGTTAGTTTGTGGTTTATAATGTTCCTAAAAGCAATCGAGGAAACACATGTATTTGAATTAGTGACAGATGTGTTTTAATGTCTTTAATGTTGGTTACTAATGAATGAATAACACAATGAAATGAATCATATTCTTCTGAAAATCAGGAATGATTACAAATAGGCTAAGAACATACTTCATTATTGTTTAAGATAATACTGAGTTAAGGATGGAAAACACTACATCCTGTGACTCTTGGCCTCTCAGACTCTCTGGAGGTCAGTCTCCTGTGCTCTCTATAAAGTTATTCTTTTGAATGTTGTGCAGGTTGTGTTTGTGGACCCCTGTCCTGGCCGTAGATTCTTTTGTTTGTGGCTCTGTGGGCCTGGATCTAATACATTTAGGTTGGTGTATTTGATTGGCTTAAAGGTCATTGTGCCGCTCATTGTTTTGCCAGATTTGTCCTGATTGTGGCTTTTTAACAAATAAAGCAGAGAGTGGACTATAGTGAAGTACAAGAATAATTACCTGGTATGAGTCTTTCTGCTTGAGGAGAAATGTTCATTTGTTGTCAGCGGGAGTTAACTTTGAGAATGAAGGTAAATTGAACCTGTGGAGCCTGAACCCTGCTGCTGTTGAGTTTGGAACAAAAGCATTTAAAAGAACAATGCGTGGCTGATTCCAATGTAGACGATGGTTTAAGTGGCTCTGAAAAGTAATTAGAGCCGCTCGTGTTTTTGGTTTCAAACAAACTTAAGCAGACTAATAGGCCATTTGCCTCTTTGTTGAGAAACTCATAATTTAGCTGCAGCTGCGTGAGCAAGAGCTGCCAAAGTAGACACCACTTTCACATTTTCACTATGTTTTATTTGCTGTGTATAATTTCAAATTCTGAAATTTGACAAATCTGTGTGTTTTAGTAGAAAGTAGCAACCAATAAATCATTTGATTTGTTGTATTTGTTGTACATTCGAGGTGCATACAATTAATTTGTTTCTGCATTTTTTAAATTTTTTTATTTTTTTTTTTTATCTTAAAAATGCCTTGAGTGACGGCATTAGATATAATAGTAGTAATAATCTGCCTGGCAAGTCCAGATTGAATCTCTGTGTATTTTCTGCAGCTCTCCCTCGCGCCACGAGCCAAACACAACGGCACAATCAGATTTGTTTATTTCAGTGACGCATGTGAAAGGAATAAGCTCATTAGTCACCCATCATTTACAAGCAAAATCAAACTTCTCTCACCTCAGATTGAGTAGTGCTTCATCGATTCCACTCAAATCTGTGATGTTTTTCAGTCTCCTGTGATTTCTTTGTCTTTTTTTCCCTCATAAATGTGTTTTATTATAGACAGACCATGTCCCTGATTGGTTAATACACTCACTAGTGTCCAGACTCACATCTACGTAAAGTACTGGACAAGTGTGTATTCTGGATCCTAGGCAAAGTAATAAAACTATAAGAGTCAAATAGAAAAAAAAGCCAGAGCAAAAACTAGTAGCCGTTAGTTTAGTTTAACTGCAACACATTGTTATGACTGTACCATCAACACGTCTCATGGAGTTTACTGTATCTGAATCTCTGAGATTAGATAAATAAGATGGTGGCGTCAGGATTAGAAGGAACTCTTAAATGAGCACTTTTTTCACATTTGAATTTATTTTTGTTTGTTATTTTTTTTATTTAGTTGTAGACGTATTATTTCTTTTTATTGTGTTCTGTACAAACTACAGTTCATTATTGCACCATCTTGTATAAACCTAATCAGTTTCTAAGTTGAATGGCGCTTGCTTGAGAAGTTGTCAGTGTGGTGTGATTTGGGTGGGAGTATTGTGAGTTTGTCGTACCTCGGTGTGTGGAGGTGTGCGACTGTGCTTGAATACATATTGGATCGGTGCGAGAGTGTGTGTGGGTGCATAAATGTTTGCTGAGCTCCGAGCGGCACTGGCCATTGGACGAGACTATGCTACTGCAAGATTGAGCTGCACCTTGTACGAAGCCACTGGCAGCCTCGATACTGTGAGAGCGCAGTGATGGAGGAACCACTATGTGTGACTTCTCCCAGATGCAGAAGGAGAAGACACAGGGGGTGGGAACATGACCATCGCAGAGGCGGGAGAGGCCCTGTGTGTGGAAGTTAAATAATAAATGGGGTGTATCAGGTTTTGTGTGAAGCTGGGGTTCACTGGGTGCTGAGAATCGTTTTCACAAATACACCTGTGTAGAATGGGACAGTCAGTGCTTAGATAATGGCACCAAATCTTTACCTGTCTCATAACTTGCATTCACGGTGATTAGAAAGATACATGCACTCTAACAGCCAATTATGATTGTTTTATTAAATGTATAAAAGAAATGTGTCTGCTAAATGGTAGCTTTCAATTGGCCATACTGAATACATGTAAGAGTGTGTTGCCAGTCCCAAAACTGACCACTGACCAGCACGCTCCACGTTTGACCCAGATTGCTAAAAAACAATATCTACTGGGAGTGATCAGGGGTGATTGATTAAACAAAAATGGTTGGTTAACTTGCTGTGTCTTTGTGGGTTTGGTGTCAACGTGTCCTCAGCTGTTGCATGTACTGTCAGGCAATGTAAACGGGACAGTCTAATCAGCATCTGTTTTGTTCATAAACTTGTGGCTGACGTCACAGTGTCAGTGGGCCCGTGTGCGGATGGTGCCATGACACGACTACAGTTATTTTCAGTCAATTCCTTTCAGACCCAGAGCCTCACAGAGCAACAACTTCACAGCCTCAAATAGACCGAGTAAAAGCCCGATACTGCATTTTGGAAAGCCAGATTGTATTTAAGTTAAAGGTGCACGATCTAACTTTTTTGATGGAGGGTTTGCTTTATACCTGTCTCCATGGTGATGTTACTCCTTTGCCTTGAATGTGCCTCAGTATGGCATTGAACTTATGTGTTAACGAGACACAAGCAGTTACATGTCAAATCTGTGAAGAGGCAACTGCACAATGCACATTTTTCAAAGCATTTCTAGCAATATAACACCTGAAATTGAGATGTTTAAAGAAGTTTAAGTCCATACTGTGGAACATTCTAGTGAGAACAATAACATCGGGTGGAAGATCCGATCCTCTTGCAGAAAAGTTACATAATGTACCTTTCAATGTGTAAAGTAATCTAAATTGACTGCTGTTCTGCTACAATTGTGAGCCAAAAGGGTAAGTTTTTAAACAGAAAATAGCTTATACATGTGAAGTTGTCAATATAGGAAACACTGTATTAATAATGTGGAAAAAAGTAGCTGCAAATGAGCGAAATAGACCTTTTTATGTAGCAGAAATATTCATACTGAGTTGACTGCAACAGTTTGCATGCTAAGAGGTGTTTTGTGAATTGAATACATGCGTCTAGGGATGAATTATTATTTGCAAACAGAAAAAAAAAAAAGTGTTGATTTCCATTAACAATGTCTGCTTCCCCTTCTCTCCCCCCTCTTTTGCTCCCCTCTCTTTCTGTCCCCCTCTGTGTCCCATGTTGTTCCAAGAAGGTGATGCTTCCTACGGGAGCGGCGTTCCGGTGGTTCCAGTAGGACTCTTCCTCCTCCTGCGCTCCCTTCCCAAAGCTCTGCCATCAAGTGCAATGCCAACTCTTGGATTGTCTCCAGAAATAGACACTGGCTAATAAACTAAAATAAGACAAAAAGAAGAGAAAGAAATGTTTAAAAAATTACGAAAAACTGTTTGGTAATGGATGCACCTACTTATTCCTTGAACCAAAAATGAATCGTAAAAATGCATCTTTGGCGACATTCATTCCCTTTTTCTATTTTGGTACATTTTTGTCTCGTTTTCCAGCATTTTTTTTTTTTTTTCAGTTGCTTCAAACATAAAATGGAAACCGAGTTTGGACAATCAGTCAATTAATTTCTGTGTTTGGTGTTCTTGTTGTTCATGTGTGGAAAAGAACAGTACTTGTGTAGAGAATGTAAATTTACAGCTCTATTTTAAAAAACCTTTGTGGCAAACCTTGTTGTAATTCTTCAACAAATTTCATTTTGTCCAATTTAATTTTCAGATCGATTGCAGGTTGGGAATGTTGTAGATTTGGGATTGACTTTGGGCTGAAGACATGAGCGGGTTGTCACTACTGTAATGTCCTTAATCAGCCCATCTCTGCATTTCCAAAACGTATTTTTCTTTGTAAAACTGGCAGCCTTATGTTTCTATACAGCCCCGATGAGCATGTGCCAACACTGCTCAGGGCAAAAGCACTAAGAGACAGCACTTGAGTCTCCTCTACTGAACGCACTGACGACATTTTATTATTGGTTGTTTTCATTGTTTTTTTATGTTGCTGGATAGCTACAGCTTTTAAAAATAACTTTGTATTTGTTTAGAAAATTGGACTGGTTTTGTGAATAAAAAGGAATGCATGTATTTGTGTCAAAATTTACAATGATGTTTGTCTAGCCTACTTGTCCTTTTGCATGTTGTTTTTTTAACAGCAGGTTTGACCAAATGAAAACATGATGTTTTCCACCAAATCAAATCAAGTGTTTCTTTCTTCGGTCATAAATACTCCTACTGAGGTGGAGCCTACTGCAGGTGGAGTCTATCTATTATTCAGGTGGAGTCTATGCTCATATTCAGGTGGAGCCTACTGTAGGTGGAGCCTGCTCTCATTCAGGTGGAGCCTAATCTTATTCAGGTGGAGGCTATACTCTTATTCAGGTGGAGTCTATACTCTGATTCAGGTGGCGCTTCCTCTTGTTCAGGTGAAGCCTGCTGTTATTCAGGTGGAGTCTATACTCTTACTCAGGTGGAGCCTACTCTTATTCAGGTGGAGCCTCTTGTTCAGGTGGAGCCTACTGTTATTCAGGTGGAGTCTATACTCTTGTTCAGGTGGAGCCTTCTCTTATTCTGGTGGAGCCTCTTGTTCAGGTGGAGCCTACTGTTATTCAGGTGGAGTCCATACTCTTGTTCAGGTGGAGCCTACTGTTATTCAGGTGGAGTCTATACTCTTGTTCAGGTGGAGCCTTCCTTGTTCAGGTTATTGTTATTCAGGTGGAGCCTACTATCATTCAGGTGGAGCCTACTGCAGGTGGATTCTACTCTTGGAGCAGGTGGAGCATGCTCTGGTTCTACTCTTATTCAGGTGGAGCCTCCTCTTATTCAAGTGGAGCCTCCACTTGCTCAGGTGGAGCCTACTCTCATTCAGGTGGAGGCTATCCTCTTATTCGGTTGGAGCCTACTGCAAGTGGAGCCTACACTCATTCATGTGGAGCCTACTTCAGCTGGATTCTACTCTCATTTAGGTGGAGTCTATCCTCTTATTCAGGTGGAGCCTCCTCTTGTTCAGGTGGAGCCTCCTCTTGTTCAGGTGGAGCCTCCTCTCCTTCAGGTGGGGCCTCCTCTCCTTCACGTGGAGCCTCCTCTCATTCAGGTGGAGACTCCTGTTCAGGTGGAGCCTCCTCTCCTTCAGGTGGATCCTCCTCTCCTTCACGTGGAGCCTCCTGTTCAGGTGGAGCCTCCTCTCCTTCAGGTGGATCCTCTTGTTCAGGTGGAGCCTTCTCTTATTCAGGTTGAGCCTCCTTTTAATCAGGTGAAGGCTCCTCTTATTCAGATGGAGCCTCCTCTTGTTCAGGTGGAGCATCCTCTCATTCAGGTGGAGCCTCTTGTTCGGGTGGAGTCTTCTCTCCTTCCGGTGGAGCGTCTTGTTCAGGTGGAGCCTTCTTTCCTTCAGGTGGAGCCTCTTGTTCAGTTGGAGCCTTGTCTTGTTCAGGTGGAGCCTCCTCTTATTCAGGTGGAGCTTCTTGTTCAGGTGGAGCCTCCTCTTGTTCAGGTGGAGCCTCTTATTCAGATGGAGCCTCCTCTTGTTCAGGTGGAGCTTCCTCTTGTTCAGGTCGAGTCTCCTCTTGTTCAGGTGGAGCCTCCTCTTGTTCAAGGGGGAGCCTCCTCTTGTTCAGGTGGAGCCTCCTCTTGTTCAGGTGAAGCCTCTTGTTCAGGTGCAGGAGCCTCTTGTTCGGGTGGAGGAGTAAATAGAGGTTGGTGCTGCAGTCTGGCTCAGGTTGGCTTTAATTAGTGCATATCTGAGATGCAGCCCAGACTGGTGGTCTGTGTGCGAGCTCGTGATCGGCTTGGCCAGGCGAGCGGAGCGCAGCTATATTCCCTGCTCCCCCCGGTGACAGCGCTGGGCTGGTGCCATCGCCATGGCAATGAAAGTGTGCGTGTTTGGGGGGACGGCTGAGGCCTTTCATTATTAATGTGCACCGCAGCGTCCTCACCTCCTCTGAGCCGCACAGCTCACTGCTGACCTGCCGTCCCAAAGAGGGAGGGGCCCCACACAAGTGCACTGTGTTCACTGAGTGCACACACTGCACATACACACACACGCACACACTGCACACACACACACACACTGCACACACACACACTGCACACACACACGCACACTGCACACACACACACACACTGCACACACACACACACACACACACACACACACACACTGCACACACACACACACACACACACACACACACACTGCACACACACATGCACATACACACACACGCACACACTGCACACACACACACACACACACACACTGCACACACACTGCACACACATACACACACGCACACTGCACACACACACTGCACACACACACACTGCACACACACACACACACACTGCACACACACACTGCACACACTACGCACACACACTGCACACACTGCACACACACACTGCACACACACACACTGCACACACACACACACACACACACACACACACACACACACACACACACACACTGCATACACACACTGCACACACACACACACTGCACACATACACACACACACTGCACACACGCACACACACTGCGCACACACACACACACACACACACACACACACTGCACACACCACACTGCACACACTGCACACACACACACACTGCACACACACACACACACACACACACACACACACACACACACTGCACCTACACATACACACACACACACTCACACTGCACACACACACACACTGCACATACACACTGCACACACACACACACACACTGCACCTACACACACACTGCACACACTCACACTCACACACTGCACACACACACACACACTGCACACACACACACACACACACACACACACACACACACACACACACATACACACTGCACACACTCACACTCACACACACACACAGACACACACACACTGCACACACACACACACACACTCACACACACCATGTTTAACAGACTTTACATTAAACACACATTGTTTGTGAGTCTGGGAAAGTGGTTTTCAGGGGGTAATAATAAGAGTAAATGTTTTTGCTTAAATGACATTAGACGTTTTGAAGATGAGGAGTTTTCTCACAGATTCCCAGCACAGGGAGCCGCACGTCCACACGCTGCAGCAGTGTCACCTGAAACCACACCCAGCCACTCATCTGTCGAAGTCCTGCAGCTCCACTGCTGGTGTCGGGACATGTTCACTGAAAATAAATCCCTTTTTGCACATTCACTGATTTGGAAATGGAAATTCACTTTGGCGTCACACACCTGAGGCAGTAGATAGTAATTACATGAGCGTGTGATACTCACCACAGTGTGTTTTAATGAGGCCTGCTCTCACTTATCCACGTCCAAGTGTGTTGGCTGTGTGCTTCTATGCTCACACGTATAACCCCAGACACCTCCTCTGCTCAGGCCCAGTCTCACTAAACTTCAGCTCTGTAGACGTGAGCTGCAGTGACATAGGGCCTGACGACTGCCACACACACTTTGGTTATACCACAAACTGACCCATCGTGCACAGAGAACACTGGAGTCTGAAGAGGGGAAGGGTCTTCATCACTTGTGAACATTATTGTCTAAATGAATTGCTTCAACAATTCAGGAGAAATGTATATTTCAGCTTTGTCTCAGATAGTGTACTCCTGTTGCCTAAAACTACACACTTAAAATACTTTGCCAAGTTATTACATCGTATCCTGTCTCCACAATTTCCGATGGGAGTGACTGACAGGCGGATTACCCTAACCTGATTAAACAATCACAGAAAAACATGGTCCCTGCGTGTCAAAACAACCATGGAGGCTTAAAACGAAAAAAAAAAAAAGAAAAGAAAAGGTCTGAGAAACAAATTTCTGCTGAATCAATGAACAAAGCATTAAACTTTGTAAATCTGAGGTAGAGGAAGTACTAGACTTCATTCTGAAGAAACGGCTGTTTGAGAGGAGATTTCTTCTGCATTTTAGAGACGTGCTACAATTAAGCGGCTGTGATTCAAACGTCCCTAAACTGGACAGTAGTTTGTTCTTTGGTCTGGTTCTGGACCCACTTAGATTCACACAGGAGGGAGGGCCCCGCGGGCACAGGCCCTGCAGTGTGGACCTTAAAGAAGAGGGACAGAATTAAAGTTAGTCGCTCCTCCCCTGATGTTTATCTACTTAAAATATTGAAAATTCTGTCAACATTTGATACCAATATTTTTCAAAACTTCCCCAGTCTCTGTGTGAGTCATTTTGAACAAACTAATGAGTAGAAATGCTAATAGGCTAAAAATATGGATGTATGTTTACAATCAGGAAACAAATAGCCTCATTTTACTCCCTGGATAAATACATTTTCAGTTCATTTGTGAGTTTTAATTACCATGAATCCCTGGGCCTTACAATGGATTTTAAAAACTTAATATTGATATCAGAAACCATTGGTCTAGTGGTACAGAGAGCCACAGCAGAAAAAGAATGGTCCATATCGGTATCGTCTGGTCAGCCCGTCCATCGGCATATACCACATGAAAGCATCTTGTTTACTTTAGTTGGTGATTTGAATATCCTCAGTTGAACTAAGGGTAGTTTGTGTTTGCTCAGGTTTGAGTTGTTTTGGGGGGGTCAGGTGGTATAGTGGCACGTTTCCCCATGCGTGGTGGTGGAGCACGGTTTGGTGAGCAGGCCTGTCACACTGGGAAAATCCTGGAATCTTATCAGCGCCTCACAGACACTGAGCTGCACTGATCTGCCTGCCCTGGCTGCCAGCAGACGAGCCCCTCCCCCACACGCCGTTCGAATGCCCCCGCACGCACGAGGCTGGCCCCTGCTCCTTCCTCCGGCGCGAGATAGCAGCCACTGATGCAGCCCAATTGTTAAGCGGCAAGGAATGCTGCTTGTAAAACGCAGACCATGGAAGAAACAGCCGCACAGACCAGGGCAGTGTACAAGGACAACAGCACTGAGCCTGGATCAAACTAGTGACCAAGTAATGAGGATGAGGAGATAACGATGATGTATGAGAAGATAAGTTCAATATCTGAACACTTCACTAAATACTCTGGGCCAGTCACTCTCAAAAAACAACCGCACTTCTCTTCCCAATCACAAAATCCTTCCTCACGGGCCAAGTCCCTAAGTCGGAAATCTCTGTACCTAAACCATCTCTGTACCACTAAACCATCTCTGTACCACTAAACCATCTCTGTACCACTAAACCATCTCTGTACCACTAAACCATCTCTGTACCACTAGACCATCTCTGTACCACTAAACCATCTCTGTACCACTAAACCATCTCTGTACCACTAAACCATCTCTGTACCACCATCTAAACCATCTCTGTACCACCAAACCATCTCTGTACCACTAAACCATCTCTGTACCTGTACCACCAAAACCATCTCTGTACCACTAAACCATCTCTGTACCACTAAACCATCTCTGTACCACTAAACCATCTCTGTACCACTAACCACATCTCTCTGTACCACTAAACAACCACCATCTCTGTACCACTGTACACTCTGTACCACTAAACCATCTCTGTACCACTAAACCATCTCTGTACCACCAAACCATCTCTGTACCACTAAACCATCTCTGTACCACCAAACCATCTCTGTACCATCTCTGTACCACTAAACCATCTCTGTACCACTAAACCATCTCTGTACCACTAACCATCTCTGTACCACTAAACCATCTCTGTACCACTAAACCATCTCTGTACCACTAAACCATCTCTGTACCATCTCTGTACCACCAAACCATCTCTGTACCACTAAACCATCTCTGTACCACCAAACCATCTCTGTACCACTAACCATCTGTACCACTAAACCATCTCTGTACCACTAGAACATCTCTGTACCACTAGAACATCTCTGTACCACTAAACCTGTCTGTAACCATCTCTCTCTGTACCACCACCATCTCTGTACCACTATCATCTCTGTACCACTAGACCATCTCATCTCTGTACCACTAAACCATCTCTGTACCACTAACCATCTCTGTACCACTAAACCATCTCTGTACCACTAAACCATCTCTGTACCACTAAACCATCTCTGTACCACTAAACCATCTCTGTACTACTAAACCATCTCTGTACCACTAGACCATCTCTGTACACACTAAACCATCTCTGTACCACTAGACCATCTCTGTACACTAAACCATCTCTCTGTACCATCTCTGTACCACTAAACCATCTCTGTACCACTAGACATCTCTGTACCACTAGACTATCTCTGTACCACTAAACCATCTCTGTACCACTAAACCATCTCTGTACCACTAAACCATCTCTACCACTACCACTAACCACCATCTCTGTACCACTACCATCTCTGTACCACTAAATCATCTCTGTACCACTAAACCATCTCTGTACCACTAAACCACTCTCTGTGTACCACTAAACCATCTCTGTACCACTAAACCATCTCTGTACCACTAGAACATCTCTGTACCACTAAACCATCTCTGTACCACTAAACCATCTCTGTACCACCAAACCATCTCTGTACCATCTCTGTACCACTAAACCAGCTCTGTACCACTAGAACATCTCTGTACCACTAGAACATCTCTGTACCACTAAACCATCTCTGTACCATCTCTGTACCACCAAACCATCTCTGTACCACTAAACCATCTCTGTACCACTAAACCATCTCTGTACCACTAGACCATCTCTGTACCACTAAACCATCTCTGTACCACTAAACCATCTCTGTACCACTAAACCATCTCTGTACCACTAGACCATCTCTGTACCACTAGACCATCTCTGTACCACTAAACCATCTCTGTACCACTAGAACATCTCTGTACCACTAGACCATCTCTGTACCACTAAACCATCTCTGTACCTAAACCATCTCTGTACCACTAGACCATATTATATATAAAATGAGTCCATCACAGAGATCATGCTTCTGAAATACTGATACAGTATTTGTTACTGTTAATTGTTTTTTTGTTTTGTTTTGTTTTTTCTCAGAATGCATCACTGTGTTGTGTTTTGAACCAAACAAATCAATCAGGTCAATAGCCACTGACATAAAAAAAATAAATAAAAAAATAAACTAAAAAACCCCTCTGCTTACACTGTGGATTATTAGACTTTTTTTTAGCCCTCTACACTCCAAAGTGTCAGAGTCAAACACAGACCCCAGCGCTGGACTAACTCTAATGAACTCATCTCATGAGTAAAATGAACGCTCTGACTCTGTAGCTTGGGACCATATGTATTCAGAAGCAGTGTTGAGTTGAAAATAACTCTCAGTGTTAAATCTACACTTTCAGTTTTACTGTGTGGGAATCCATAAATGCCATCCATTTAAAATGTTAGAGGTGAGGAATCCAAAAGCCCTGGAATACATAATAGAGGACTTGTAAGTCTTATTCTCTGATATGGTTTGATACATGTTACGTCCTGGTCCTCTGTCACCGCTGACACAGGGGGATGTATGTATGTGTTCAGTTCCTCTCGGTAATGATATAGTACCATCCCATCAGTGTTTGTGGTCCATGATGTCAAATACACACATGTGACCTTGTGACCTTTGGCAGATTATTTGTTATAGTCTTAAGGCAATAACTCAACCATAAAAAAACGTTCTTAAGAGACTTAATGGACAAGAATGTGGTGGTGATCTGTGGCACTGTGGCATCCAGTCACACAAGAAAATATCTCCAATATTTGCTTAAATGGCGTAGGAAAAAAGAACTCAAAGCTTATAAACGAATGTGGCATCTGGACTAATAACCTGTGCACAAAGTGTCTGAGGCGACTCCTGAAGGTAAAACACTCAGATTGTGTCGATTTGTTGAGGTTTATTTGGTGCTTGAGATTCAGCATCCAAATCTGAACACAATCATGATTTGAGTTCAATACAGATTTTTCAAAGTGGCACATTGTCATGATGCCCTGACTAAATATTTGACAATTCAAACCTGAGCGAAAGAAAAAAGTACTGTGCCTGACAATGATGAGTGAAGGTTAGTGATTACATTTGTTAACAAAAAGTTCTATTTTATTTGACTCTGTAGCACTGCTATGACTAAACCTCATGGACGTTCTGTCATTAGCTGTTTATTTCAAAGTACAAGGTTATGTTAAACACGCACACACACACACACACTACACAAGTGACTACACAAATGAGAAAGTATTTACTCATGCACTAAATCATATAGAACAATAAAGAGTTTTAGTTGAAGACATGCATCCTGTCCTTGCACACGTACACTCACACACCCTCACACACTCACACACACCCTCACACACACACACTCACACACACACACACTCACACACTCACACACTCACACACTCACACACACACACACACTCACACACACTCACACACTCACACACACCCTCACACACTCACACACACACTCACACACACACTCACAGAGCAGGGCACGCAGAGCAGATTAAGTCCAAATCAATGGCTGTGGCTGGAGCGGAGAGAGATTTCAGCCGGGGTTCTCGTTAAGGTCTGACACATGCGGCAGAGGCTCCGGGGAGTGTTATTACCAGGGTGATGGTTGATAAGACGCTCGTTTCTCCACGCTGCGTCCCGCGGGAGAATGCGCTGTGGAGCCATGGAAACCATAAGGCTAGGTGTTATGCTGTAATTGGGCCAGGCTTTTTTAATGGTGCAGCTGCTCTGCCAGGTATGCCACTGTCTTCAAATGAGAAATTATAGTGTAGCCGCAAAAGAGAAGATTTTCCAGCCGCTTTTTTGCTTTTAGCTTGGAGGTTTGTTTTGAATTGGTTTGTGTAGAGTGAATCTGAATCAGGAGGGTTTACTGAGAAGTGCAAAATGAAATAATATCAACTCATAAGAAGTTTAGAGTTTATAAAATGGTCTAAAAGTGCATCAGGAAGCCCAGTATAAAATGGTGGAAGAAGAAAAGGGAGGAGGAGTAGAGGGAGGAAGATGGTCGGCGGCCAATCCCTGCTCAGTCTCTGTAACTTGGTTGATTACGATCAATTTCCCTGGTATCGATGGCCTCCCTGGCCCTGAGCTACACTCCCTGCTGCACTTTGCATGGTACGTGCTTTGTGTACCATGACGTGGCTCTGAGCAGCAGACCCGCTTTTACCTGCAGTCCTCTACTGCGGCCTTGGCAAACAGCAACAGCTGGGCTCACACATAAACCAGTGCTTGAAAACACACTCTCCCTGTGGTGAGTTAAAGTTTGGGTGGTGCTACTGCGGAGAACGGGGAGAGGAGATTTTTTATTCAGACGAAGATTGAGCTCTTTCCAAAAAACTCAAGGTGGAAATGACGCGCTAAAGTTTGGGTCACGACTAACGCCTGGGTGTGTATTTGTTCTGGGGAATGCGAAAGTGTCCTCCCTCCGGCTGCATGTGCGAGGGCGCGTCCTGCCCGCTCTATCTCTGCACACTTGGCACGCTCGATCCGAATTAATTGCATCTCTGCGAGGGAGAGCGGGAGATGGAGAGAGAGAGCGGGGCAGGGTGAGCGAGCTTCAGTCCTGCTGCTGGGCTGGTCTTGCTACGAGGGAGTTATTTAAAATTCTGCCTCCCATGTGGCTCCTGGTTTTCACTTTAATGACCCCCTCCTCTCCCCCTGTTTCTGCCCCGTCTCTCCTCCACCGCTCCGCAGCTACAGCCCAGTTTCCTGTGGCTCCCCAGTGCTCATTTACATATTTTCAACCACGTTTACAACTAAAGATACTTCCATATTGACGACATAGTGACGACCCTTTAGTTTTGGTCTGCGCTCCCATAACTCCTCTTTGTCTGCCATCAGTCCTGCCTCCACTTGTGCATTCCTCTGTATTTTTACCAAACAAACAGCATGTTTTTGAGGCCTTCTGACACCTGTTGTTACGCTGCTGTTGTTGATTGTTTCTGTATCTTGCTCAAGTTTTGATTTTCCAGATTTATAGATATACTGAAGAATTCTGCTGCGTTTATTCAACTTTTGGGTCATTCAAACACTTGCGAAACATGTGAATGATGTGACTGAGGTAAAAAGCTATTTATTGTTCTCTATGTTGACACAGCTTGTTGATACATTGAATGGACATGTAAACTTAACTAAATGAAGAAATAACTCATACATTTCTAGTGAAGAGACCGAACAAGACATGACCTTGAGGCCCAAACTGTTTTTACTGTACGAGCCATTTCACTCGCAAAGTTACATTTGATTCCATAGGCAAAAGAAGTATATTCAGTGTCATAACATTGCTTATAAAACAGCGGCCCATTTTTGAGCTTGCGGTGCATTCCAGAGCGCTGCCGACCCGACTCAAGGCCCCGTGGATGGTATAAAAACTAGTGCTGCAGTGTTTACCGGAGTGGCTGAAGCTTGGTGAGAGGAGCGATAGGAAATGGCCTCGTCTAGATAAGGCTGGATTTTGTGCGTGCAGCTCTGCAGGGGTCTAGGCACACACACATAGACTATATCTGCGAAGGGGAGAGGGGGCGCGTCGGGAGGGGGGGTGGGGGGGGGGGGGTAGGACAGCGATGGCCCACAAGGTCAGAGTGGGCAGCAGCAGCGTATGTGCTTGTTTTTCTGCTGTTTTTTTCCCTCTCAGCAGTGGAGCCGAGCACTGCCTCCCCGGGTCTCTCTATCTGGTCAATACCTCCACGCAGCGTCTGGCGATCAATGGAGGGTCAATACCTCTCAGACGCCTGCCTCTTTGTGCACGCTCTGATTTAGCTACCACCTACCCGGGCCCATCTTTCTCTCCGCACTTTCTCCCTTCTTCCTCCCCATGCTTTTTATGACCCTATAGCTCCCACTTAAATACGTGACCCCGCTGAAATTAGGGAGACAGTAGTAAATCTGACAGTGAAGACTTTGGGACAAACTGTGTTAACTTTGGTTCACTCTGGTATTCCAGAGATTGACCATGTAGATTAAAAAATAGATCACAAAAGGGCAAAGAGTGTAAATGCTAGAGAGGACAGAACACGTACAAATATAATAGCTTTAATCCTATTTGTGCTGGTTCCTCTTCTTGGACATTTGGAATTGATATATGGCCTTAGTGAACAGCTGGTTCCCAAAAAAATAACTTTCTATCCATTCCATTTTGCTTAGGATTTGATACTTGTCGCTCTTAATGGGGCAGTATTTTCCTTTTTACGGGGCTTGGAGCTGGAACAGTTTTATTTTGATCTAATCTGCCACTTTGACAAATAGTTGCATAATTTCTTCAACATAATATTATGTTGCATAAGAAACCCAATGAGTTTAGTACACATGTTCATTTGTACATATAACCTGTATGAAGAAGTGGACTAAGTGAGTGTGACGTCACCCACAGCGTTCGGCTCCAGTCAAATGAAGCTCATCGAGGCTGGAGCAGGTGTAGCTGCAGATTTGTAACTCTGACAGCGAGTATCATAGCAACTAAAGAGCCAATCTGGAGAAAGGCTGTTGAAGGTAAGAAGGTGTCCCGCCCACACCGTTGGTTTAGCAGGGAGTGGCACGTAGCAACGCTGTCAATCAAACCTGTTGCTAACACTAGCAGGAGGAGCGACCTCGTAGAAAGAAGTTGCCTGATTTGTCTGTTATTAATGTTCATATTTAGATTTATTGACACAATAGTGAAATAAAAATACCAGGATCATGTAGAGCGGGTCAATACAAACATTTTAAGACCACAATGATCAGGCTCAGTGCAGCAGTTACACAGAGAGGAGCCACAATTGAGCACTTCCTATTTGAAACGCGGCCATGTCCATGTGTATGTACAGTCTATGCTCAGCCCTGCAGATCACCCTGACTGTTTTTGCTAATACATAAAACGTTGTTAACCCATAAATCGGACAGAAAAAAAGTAAAAAAACTACTTCTTTTTCTCAGTCCTTCCTCAAAAACAATGTGCATGTGATTAGGTCCACTTACATAGCGTATGACATAATAGAAGTTCAGAGAGGACATGCAGTCATGCGTGCATCAGGTGACCTGCAGCCAGCCCAGTTACATTGTAGTGGACAATAAGTCTGTGTTGAGCGGTTCACACTCATCTGAGGCTCGCATTCACACGAACAGCTCACACAGTCTGAGTCCTGAACCACCGACTTTTGAAATCAACTTCAGGAAACTCTTAAGACATATTATATAATTTGTCTTTCATGAGCTCTTAAGCGTGTTTTCTCTCATAAGTTAACTTAGACTTTTATTTCAATTGACTCAGGCATATTTGAGTGATCCTATATGGTCTTGCATTTGAGGTCTGAGTACTCAGAAAATATGTGTTTTCCCCTATCCTCTATCCCCGCCCACATTTCTATACTTAGGCCACTTGTGATTATTTGAAAATTTTGATTTCAGATCATACACAAATATTCCAAAATGTTACATAGCCATTTTTCAAAAATCAAAACATCATAAAGCTAAACGCTTGCTGCAGTGAAGTACAACACCACGATGAAGAGGCGGGTCAGTACTACAGGATTAGCAGGAAGTCACTGGATCCATTTTACTTTTAAGTTCTTTGAGATCAATATTGCAGTTTACAATGAACAAATTGTTAGATCATAATCTACACGTGATAGTTAATTACGAAATACAATAAATAGCATAGTATGTCTTTTTTAAATGAAAAAGTTATGAGATAGTAAAACAACAGTGAAAACATCATAACGCACTGGCATTGTAAGGATATTGTGCCGTTTGTGCCGTTGCTTGTTGTAAATAAAAGGTGAGGTAAACAGGTAAGACTGTTGTTAATTAAGAAAAAGAAACATTGATTTTCCAGCCTGAAATGTGAATATTTTCCAAACACATGGGGCTGTTCAAAACACCTACTGTGCCGTTTGGCATTGTTTTAGAAGATACCAATAATTTGAACTAGTTTCATGCGGGAATACACAAACAAAGTTGTATTATAACAAAAATCATGCCTCCTAATGATCATCATAGTCCAAGCTTCATAATAGCACGCTACATTGAGCAAAAAAAACATGTAAATACACAGAAGGAGACGAGGAATACTGCAGTGACTTAATGATCAGGGCACCACGACTGAGATTTAAGGCAGTGAAGATAGAAACTTTTTTTTTTTTTTCTGTTTTGACAAAATGCACTAATATAGCCAGATGAAACTTTCAAACTGATATTTTGAGATTTTGGCGAATGAAGTGCACCTTTTTAGCCAATCATGACGGTGCTGACCTTTTCAGAAACAAAAGAAAAACCTAACAAAAGAAATACTTGAAGTGGTGATGACTAATCAAACTTTCTTTTTGTTTCAGCTTCTCCCTACTGGGGTCGTCACAGCAGTCATTTTCCTCTTACTGAGCCGTGTTTTGCATATTGGTGTAGCAAATGATTTTTGCCACCACAAGGAACACGCTGGCTTGTTAAAATGACCAGAATTTTGGCTAAGTATAAATATTTCCATAAACTTCACACCCGCCCTCTTAGGGCCATACCATTTGTAAACCAACAATATTCTACAGATCAAATTCAAGCACAAGTAATGCCACTGTCATGTAGAGTCAGTTAAACTAAACAGTTTAACTGTGACTTTCTGAGAGGAAGTTGCACGTGAGTGTTTGTGTAAGTCTGACAAATTCTGGGAGCAGCAGGAACAGTCTGACTTGTGACGTTAGGACCATGTGAGGGCTGGGAAATCAAGAGAGAGTTCACAACAAGTTAAGTTGAGTTAAGTTAAAGACGGGTTTTAACTGCTTAACATACAGTTAAAAACAGAAGTTTAATTTTTTCCCTGTCTGACATGATTTCTACTTGCTAAATCCCAGAATAATAAAAGAAGGATTTTTAAAGACCATTTTTCTTTACTTTCTTCAAAGTCAGTTTGCTGTTCTCACAATAGTTGGCAGGAATGTTGTCCCATTGCTCCTGACAGAACTGGTGTAACTGGCTTTGTTTGCACAGGCCTTTTCAGGTCTTCTTGTACCTTTTCAGTAGGATTGAGGTCAGGGCTTTGTCATGCTCACTCCAAAACACTGACTTTGTTATCCTTAAGCCACTTTGTAACCAGTTTGTCAGAATGTTTCAGGGCATTGTCCATTTGGAAGAGACATTTGAGCACAAGCTTTAACTTTCTGGCTGATGTCTTGAGATGTTGCTTCAGTATTTTTACAAGCTTCTCCCTCTTTCCTCCAAACGTAATGATGCTCATTATGGCCAAAAAGTTAAATTTTAGTTTTGTCAGATCACAGGACATCGACTCCAAAAATGAAGGTCTTTGCCTCTGTAACTGTAATCTGTCTTTTTAATGTTTCTTTTGGACTAATGTCTTCTTCCTGCAGAGTGTCCTTTCAGTCCATGTCGGTACAGTCCTCGTTTCACTGTGGATAATGACAGACTCTCACCAGCTTCAGCAGCATCTTCACAAGGTCTTGTGCTTTTGTTCTTGTGTTGATCACGTTCATCTCTGGGACAGAACCCGTCTCCTTCCTGAGCGTGTGATGCTGGACATTCTCATGGTCTTTATACTTGTGTAAAATAGTTTGAACAGATGAACGTGGCACCTTCAGCATCTGGAAACTGCGCCGAGGATGAACCAGAGCAAGTCCACAGTTCTCTTCCTGACATCTTGGCTGATTTCTTTTGACTTTCTCATGATGTTACACAAAGTTGCAGTGTGTTTCAGGTGTGTCTTCAAATACATCCTCAGGTGTGTCTCTAATTTACTCAAATGTGTCAATAAACCAGAATCAGAAGCTTCCAAAGACACGACATCATCATCTGTGTTTTCCCAAAATGTTTAAACTCATAGTGATCCTACTGTATGTAAACTACTGACTTTGAAGAATTTATGAAAAATAATCTTTAAAAACCTTCTGTCATTATTCTGGCATTTAGCAAATAGAAATAATTTTGGTGATCCTAATTGACCTAAAACAGGAAAAGTTTTGCCTGATTTCAGTGAGAACATAAAGTGTCTTTTTATATAGTTTTTGTATTTAGATCACCATGTTACCTTTTATTGAAAATGCTATATTTGCCAAAAACAACGTATTAACACATTTCATACTTGTTTGTCACTTTTGCTTTTGAATCTTCCCTCCCTTTGCTCTCTGTGCTAAGTCACTCACCTTCAGAGCACTATCACAACACAATCAGTCTGGGTCCTGCGAGTGAAATTACTGAACATCGCATCAGGTTTGTCAGGTTGTGTACAGTTTTGTATCATGCTTTTGTATAATTATGGAGAACTGTTGTGTGGAAGTCTGGGTGACGTTAGCTTGTGGGCGGAGCCTTGCACAGAATCTCACAGCTAACAGCGAGGAGGGTTCAAATAGGACTCAGGAGAGATCTCTAAATGACTGAAATGTGCATGGATGACATCCACAACCTCTTCAGGCATGTTTTTGATGAGCGAACAAAGTTATAATATTGCAGAAAGCTGAACAAAAAGTCGATTTTGCATAATACTTCTGCAACTTCTGCAAGCAACTTTTGAAACAGTTTCTGCTCAAAATATTGAGTCACAAACAGATAATGTGTTCTCAGCATTGGACCAAAAGTGCATGAACCCACACAGGTCGGATGATCCTCCGTCCGAACTGCCCAACATGCGTGAGAAACCAGCAGGAGGCCCTGTAATCTCGATTACTGATTGTAATCTGACTGTAGAAGAAATACGCTCATGTCAAGAAATTCCAAAAGTCTGTTCAAAGTGAACAGAAGTGTGACAATCGTACAGACTTTGTCTCTGCTGTGTATGAGCAGTTGACTAACATGTCCTGAGAGGTGGCAGTGATTACAAGCCCCTGTGGAGTCCGGTGACATTATGGTAATTGTCATTACTGAGGCTGTGGTGCGTCCGTGACTGACGCCATTAGAGGAAGTGCAATTACAGTAGGCCCGCTGACCTTGCAGACGAGCAGAGGTCAGGCCTTCTCATTACAGAGTGGTGGAAGGCAGCCCACTGTCTCCTCTGTGCCAATCAATACGAGCGGAGCGTGCTCGGCGCTAATCATAGCTTTGACGTCGGCTCACGCCCCACCACCCCCATCAGCATCAGCCCTGCTCCACCTTTTAGCTCCTTATGACTAACTATCACTAACTGCCCTGCAACATGACCCAGAGTCAAAACAGGCCTTGCACAGAGAGGCTCTGTAAACCTCAGAATATCAAGTGTATTATGCCTTCACTCCGATGTTCATTGGACAGGGGAGTATAAAGTGAACGTTCTATAAAAATCTCTGTGAGTAAGTTACATGAGGGATGTTAAATAACTATTTCTCAAGTAGTTTAGGTTTAACAGTAAAGAAGAAGTACCTGACGATGGTATAGTTGATTAGCTGTGTGCCAAAATAAATAATACCCCCCTGCAATAATAATGAAGTTAGTGAACTGCTTGAACTTCTAGGTGCACTCCAAAATAATTAAGGTTGAAAAATATGGTAATCGGTGCACATTCACTTTGCTTCAAGAAGTCCAATATGTTTACAGGTGCATGCCCAGCTAAAATCAATCATAACACACATAGTAACTGGAATGTGTAACTAGAAATAAAGTTTCAAACTCCCATTTAAAATTTGCAACTGTTTTACTTTCGCGTTGATGTACTTTATGGGGAGGAAAACCAGCAGCTTAACAGCCTAAAACATCATTGTAAATAAATTATGATTTCAACTCTAAATCTTGCTCAGAAGGATTAGTTGTGATAAAGAACAGTAAATCAGACATTTCCTCTTTATATGGACCACACTTTTAGCCAATGTAGTATCAAAACAAATCTATGGTTCTGTGATGGGATTCCCCACAGTCCCGTTCTTGTCCCGCCAGACTTTTGCCTCAGTCCAGCCTCTGATGCTCCTTTCACTGTCTGCCCCTTCGCTGCTTTTATTTTCAGCTTATGGTCAGTTGGAACTGCTCTTTGTTGTGTGTAAATACTGTGAAATCCTTTTAAAATGTACCGTTTTGAGAATTACATACTTTATTCTGGCTGAGATGTAAAATTGTAACCACCTGTGACTGCTGCAGTGTAGTTTTGAATGTTGTTTGTTTGTGGCAACAAGAATACTCTGATGGGACACTCACTATTTCAGGCCTGAAAAATGAAATGGGTAGAAATAGAGTTGTATTTCCTTACGTAGAATGTGCATAAGGGCAATAAAACCTCCAAAAAGTGTTTAATCTTAGCAAAGATAGACAGTGATTCTAGATGTTTCTGTTCATTTGGATTTGAAGTTGTGGAAAGAAAGAAAATGGAAACCTTGGTAAAGTCCTGGTTTGTCGACAAATGAAAAAGACCTTGAACTATGTGATTTCAGAAATGTTTTCATTCATTTACAGGAGGAAAGACTTCGAGTGGTTCATGTGTGCTCTCCCAACAATGGCTACATCTATCTAGCTCTTATTCAGAACATAAATTTAATCAAAAAGTAGGAAGGTAAAACAACGATAGGGCTCTGAAGAGTGTTAGTATAGTAATGTTAGATCACATACAGTCCACTCTGAAGCTTCCGCCATTGGGCAGAAAACTGCACGTTTTTCCCAGTGAATAATCATGTTTTAAGTGTCCACCATTATTTTACCTGACCAATTAGGTTCGATATCACTCCACCCACATGTGTGTCTTGTGTCTGATTAATATCTGTTCTATTTACAGTAATAATAATACTTGTATTCATATGTGTGTTCACTAATAGTTGTTCATTGTTTGTGGTCTAGTCAGCTCATAGACTTACTAGTTCCAAGTTGTTTTTATCATAATTACATTTTCTACAATAAGTTTCATGGAGATGGTTTTGAACTGAGCAAGCAAGAAAAAAGCACGCTGACTATCATGAAGGATATAGAGCGCACTCTTCCAAGCCAAAAGGCAGCTCAACAAGGCAATCAGACTGGAGAGCACGGGCTGCCAACAGTGACTCATGCCCTGGGAGAGGGGTCCACAGTTCTCCTCCACACTCGCCAACACCCGCATACTCCTTTATATTGTCTTAGCAAGACATAAATCTGCTCCAGCCATCCTCCCACTATAGCTTTTCTAACACTTACGCACAGAGATTGTTGCCATTTATTTTAAAGAAAAAAAATGTAATATTTGTTAAGCAATGTTACCTGCTTATAAGGGACACGTCTGAATTAGGGGAAACGACGAGCTTCCAACTGTAGGTGTACAACAAATGCATCTTTAAAGTCAAATAAACATCTGAGAGTGAATCTAGACAGCATGTCTGCAGTCAGCTGATCACATGCTTCCCTTCCTACTGTTCACCTCTCAAGACATTCATGTAAATGCTTCTCCAGCCTCTACCCTCACCTCCCCTGCAGCAGCAGAACCCTGAGCCCCCTCAGCCTCCTCGTCTATAGAAGTTCTGGGACGATCACATTTCCCCGGTATATTTACCTTACCAAGTGTAATCCTTCAATAAACTGACCATTACTCTCCATATATTTGTCTCAGATTCTTGAAAAGTTTCATATTTATTCTGGACTTGTGTTCTAGTCAGCTATTTCATTCTTGCTTTGTTCATTTTTTATATTTTTGAATGATAACAATCAACAGTCAGTACAAATAAACAGAATTACAATATGAGTGAGTGCACACAATTAGTTATTGAGATTGTTTCTGTCTTTCATCTTGAATCATTCTGGATCCTGTTTTTGAATTTAATGACGTATGTGGTAGTAAATTTGAGCGCAGTGGCCCTGGTGTGAGTGGCAGGACTAATGCCATGTCCATTGTTGGGCCTATAATATGACGTGAGCCTTTTTCTTCTGACCATTTGGCCCTGAGCGGCCTGACAGTGAGGAGCACACAGGAGGAGCACCCCGCTGAGAGGAGGTGTCCATGGGGGAGACACATGCTTGTTTACTGGCCTCATTATGTCACAGCTGTCCCGAACTGATCGTCCTGTGGTCCACTGTCCACCTACAGGAGTCCAGAGCCTGCCACCTGACACCCACTCACTGCAGAGGTCTCCTGGACTAATGCAACAATAGGCCGGGCAGGGAGGGACCATATGGAAGAGCCAACTATCATCTATTAAAACCTTTCATAATTAATAAAATACCATTTATGAAAAGGCAATACACAAGAGAATTGAGTTGCTATCACCACTTTGACTGAAATACTAACTAAAGGATCAATATTTAGCAACACTGTAATAGTAATTCTGTAAGTTTGAGGAGCAGTGGTGGAAGTACCAATTCACAGACTTCATTCAAATTCCTGTTTATGAGCGCCATGTTGGGGAGTTTTGACCACACAAAATCAATGACAGGTACTTTACAACATCATTTCAGACAAATAAAATAAATAAACAGACAAAGATTTGGTAAATACAAAGACACAAAGCACTCTGGGACTTAACGTTGAATGCATTTGTGGAGATAATCACCTGTTGGCTGATTCACAGCGTGATTGTGTAAAATTATTATATTTCTACAGAGAAACCAAATGTAACACTTTTTTGTTGAGGATCTGCCGATTTTTGGTGCTACTGTGGAGAGGAAAGTGAGGTGTGAATGTGACGTGTGAGTGAAATGTAAACCACACGCTCGCCAGAAAAACTGAGAGGAAAACACTGCTACATAATCAGCTACAATAATACGGATGAATTAACATCAGTTAAGCAGGAGTATGTCATGTATTATTACAGATTAGTGCACAAAGAGCATAACAGAAGGAAGGAAACGCTTTTTTAGACCCCAGCAGGCCATAAGTCCATACTGAGGACTGGGAGTAGTGTAGTAGTAGTGTTTGAGTTGGTGGAAAGTCAAATGTAACAGACAGTGATTGTCCGACAGCAGCAGACGAGACGTTCAAGAATAATGAAGGAAAACCATCTTTATGAGTTTACACCTTGGCTTCATGTCTCCTCCTCATTTGTGGCATCTATAACTATTTAAACAGTTACATTTCTCACTATTTGCTCAAACACAATAGAGTATATCATATTGATTTACTTATCCTCCACAGAAGAGATAAAAGGGACTCAAAATGTCCTAAAAGCTTCAGTCTACTTTTTCAGTTAATATAAGAGAAGAATATTAAACTGCTCCTGTAGTTGATACTTTCAGTGACTTTGTACCAGTCACAACATGCAGCAAAAAAGCAACAGTGACCAAACTATTTAGAACATTAGGTTTGGCACATGTCTTAATTGTGTTAATATTTGAGCTGTAAATGTGAGTGTTGTTTTGCCTCTGCGGTCGCTCCCACATCTTTAATCCCTTTTATTGAAATCCGTGTCACCTGCTGCAGTCCTGCACCCTCAAGCTTTAGACGTCTGGACACTGCAGACTCAGGAGACCACAGCATCTTTTGTTTCCAACCCATTATTTCACCAGTAAAATCACCAGGAAGCCCACAAGCAAACACAATATACCAGTGATTTATCAGTGGAGTACATACATATATATGAACAAGCTCTT
>JAIEZT010001243.1:31217630-31255130 GCA_019594935.1 Periophthalmus modestus
TGAGCGTTTACGAGGCTGGATGCTAATCATTGATATAGGCGATCAGTCACTACTTTCTAATCAATTTGCTGAATGTCGCATTGGCTTTACAGGGACGTGCCTGAGTGCGTGAGCGTAGTATTGGTGGCTGGCGCTGTGCTGCTTGAGCGGTCAGTGTGCCCCTCTGGCGGTGGCGTGTTTTGGAAGGGAATAGATCCTCCCCCAGGACTGCAGGCAGCGAGAGAGGAGTGTGTGTGTGAGTGTGTGTGTGTGAGTGTGTGCCCTGTGCTGCAGTGTGTCCTCTCCACTAACTACACAGAAGAACCACAAAAACCTGAGAGAGTCGATAACACAGCAGCCCCAAAAGAAGGTGTGGACGGGCCAGACAATGTGCCGTCTGCGAACTGGGCACAAAGACGTGGATATCTTTATCCTTAAATAAACCCTTGGCTATTCTTACCTCATGTTTGTTTGCAAATCTTTGTATAATTTTGTATAGATTATCATGAAAGTTTAAAAACACCCCGAGTTTCAGTTTCAGGCCTGGCTCTGGGCCAAGACTGCTACAGCTTATCAAGTGATCGGGAAATAAACTAAATGTGCCTTGATTCTTCATCTGACGCACAGAATAGATCATGTGTGTATATCCAATGTAACAAACCAGGGAAATCAAATAAGTCACAGGTCAATTAGTCATTTCTTAATTACATTACATAAATCCAGCTCACATTACAGACAATAGACCTACCAGAGATCAGTACTGCAGTTCAAAAGGTACATATCTATTGCTGGGTTAAGTATAGTAATATTTAAGTTCAGCGTAAGTGATTGTTGAAACCGACATGGTAAAACAATTATCTTTCATTGAGAGTAAAATCATTTTAAAGAGATTTGCAACTAGTTTTCTGTTTTGATTTAGCAGCACACGTTCCACATTCTGGTCCGTTAACAAGAGAGCTAATTATGTCCCATGTCTTATCAGTCTGGATGCTACACTGAGGCGGCGTCTCTGCAGTGATTCCTGGTAGTCCTACCTTGGCGTGATGCTGTTTCGTGATGCCATGTTGACTTTCACGCTTGGCGGGGCCTCAGTGCTGGGTGCTATCCAGGTGCGCGGGTGCTCCCTCCCTCATGTGTCACAGCACTGACCCGACATGTACACATCCACTGTATGGGTTCAGTGGACAGTGGTCACCTGACAAGAGAAATGGAGAGTTAAATCCTTTGGGAGAAGTGAATGTCGATAAAAACAGTTGTATGATGAGCCGTTTATCCTCAGTCATTTTTATTACTTTATAAATATGAAATGAATTTGATCTTTTGTATTGTGTTACACAGAAAACACGAGGGCTGTAGAGACATGCTTCCAACAGGTAACAAGGTACTTCAGTCAATCAGTGTAATTGTATCTCTCACGGTGTTACTATAATGAGCTGTACAAACGTAAGTGCAGCTTGTGAACAGCATATTTTTTGCTAAACATAAAAATTCCTTTCAAAGTTTGCAATGACTGGAGAAGAGTAAACCAGCTGCACCTAACAACAACACACATGCATCCCTCTGCCTGTGAGCCAATCGTGTTTGACCGCAGGCCTCCATATAAAACAGCCAGTGGCCAGCCTTTAAGTACTGTTCAATCCATACATACATATTCATAATGTCTTCATTTTGTAGCTCAGTAAGCTCATGCTTTAATTATGTCATCATGTTGTCATGAGATGCCCAGTCTACAGCGCACCTACACAGCTGGATTAACACAGTCAAACAGAGACAACTCATATGTTTTGGGTTTTTTCATGGTGATGCAGATTATTTACAATTCAGAGCCAAAATGTATAATTTTCCCCAAATAATCAATATCAATTATTAATACCACTAATCTGAATTTAGATCAAACTAAACATAAGTGTAGGCCTTGCAATTTAAGGCGGATGAGCAATAAGCTAAAAAAAAAAGGTGAATATGGTCCCAATAGGAAACGTGGGTCTGTCTAATAAACAATGGAGGCATCTGTGTGAGAGTCAGAGCAGATTGTGAGGAGACGACATGTGACGCTGTTCAGGTCCTCACTGTTTCACTGCACAAACTCTACAACTCTAAAGCAAACCCATCAAATATAATGTATTACCTTCATATTAAAAAGGTGCCAGGTGATTTTTATTTTCTTATAAACGTGAAAAACAGAATAAATTGATTTTAAACCGTTTGCAGCAGACCAAACTTATTCCTCACCTTTCTAATACATTCCTAGCATCCTAATTATTCACTGTAATGAGTTTATAAGCAAGTTTCACAACTTTCAGAGGCCAGAGCAAAGTCATCAAGCCACTGCCAACAGCAGCATGCTAACGGTGCACCGGAGTTACTTCCAGGGGGTCAGCTCTGTGTTACCACCTCTGTGTTTCCACATTTGTTTAGTTGTAGGGTTATGGTTAAAGACGGGCTTGTGGGAACATAGAGCCGTGTGAACATAGACATGTGAGAACATAGAAGTGTGGAACATAGAGCCACGTGAACATAGACATGTGAGAACATAGAGCCATGTGAACATAGAAGTGTGGAACATAGAGCCATGTGAACATAGAAGTGTGGAACATAGAGCCATGTGAACATAGAAGTGTGGAACATAGAGCCATGTGAACATAGAAGTGTGGAACATAGAGCCATGTGAACATAGAAGTGTGGAGGAACATAGAGCCATGTGAACATAGAAGTGTGGAACATAGAGCCACGTGAACATAGACATGTGAGAACATAGAGCCATGTGAACATAGAAGTGTGGAACATAGAGCCATGTGAACATAGAAGTGTGGAACATAGAGCATGTGAACATAGAAGTGTGGAACATAGAGCCATGTGAACATAGAAGTGTGGAACATAGAGCCATGTGAACATAGAAGTGTGAGAACATAGAGCCATGTGAACATAGAAGTGTGAGAACATAGAGCCATGTGAACATAGAAGTGTGAACATAGAGCCATGTGAACATAGAAGTGTGGAACATAGAGCCATGTGAACATAGAAGTGTGGAACATAGAGCCATGTGAACATAGAAGTGTGGAGAACATAGAGCCATGTGAACATAGAAGTGTGAGAACATAGAGCCATGTGAACATAGAAGTGTGAGAACATAGAGCCATGTGAACATAGAAGTGTGAGAACATAGAGCCATGTGAACATAGAAGTGTGGAACATAGAGCCATGTGAACATAGAAGTGTGAGAACATAGAGCCATGTGAACATAGAAGTGTGGAACATAGAGCCATGTGAACATAGAAGTGTGAGAACATAGAGCCATGTGAACATAGAAGTGTGAGAACATAGAGCCATGTGAACATAGAACATAGAAGTGTGGAACATAGAGCCATGTGAACATAGACATGTGAGAACATAGAGCCATGTGAACATAGACATGTGAGAACATAGAGCCATGTGAACATAGAAGTGTGAGAACATAGAGCCATGTGACATAGAAGTGTGAGAACATAGAGCCATGTGAACATAGAAGTGTGAGAACATAGAGCCATGGGAACATAGAAGTGTGAGAACATAGAGACATGTGTGAACATAGAAGTGTGAGAACATAGAGCCATGTGAACATAGAAGTGTGGAATATAGAGCCATGTGAACATAGAAGTGTGAGAACATAGAGCCATGTGAACATAGAAGTGTGGAATATAGAGCCATGTGAACATAGACATGTGAGAACATAGAGCCATGTGAACATAGACATGTGAGAACATAGAGCCATGAGAACATAGAAGTGTGGAACATAGAGCCATGTGAACATAGAAGTGTGAGAACATAGAGCCATGTGAACATAGAAGTGTGGAACATAGAGCCATGTGAACATAGAAGTGTGGGAACATAGAGCCATGTGAACATAGAAGTGTGGAACATAGAGCCATGTGAACATAGAAGTGTGGAACATAGAGCCATGTGAACATAGAAGTGTGAGAACATAGAGCCATGTGAACATAGAAGTGTGGAACATAGAGCCATGTGAACATAGACATGTGAGAACATAGAGCCATGTGAACATAGAAGTGTGGAACATAGAGCCATGTGAACATAGAAGTGTGTGAAACATAGAGCCATGTGAACATAGAAGTGTGGAACATAGAGCCATGTGAACATAGAAGTGTGAGAACATAGAGCCATGTGAACATAGAAGTGTGAGAACATAGAGCCATGTGAACATAGAAGTGTGAGAACATAGAGCCATGTGAACATAGAAGTGTGGAACATAGAGCCATGTGAACATAGAAGTGTGAGAACATAGAGCCATGTGAACATAGAAGTGTGGAACATAGAGCCATGTGAACATAGAAGTGTGAGAACATAGAGCCATGTGAACATAGAAGTGTGAGAACATAGAGCCATGTGAACATAGAAGTGTGGAACATAGAGCCATGTGAACATAGACATGTGAGAACATAGAGCCATGTGAACATAGACGTGTGAGAACATAGAGCCATGTGAACATAGAAGTGTGAGAACATAGAGCCATGTGAACATAGAAGTGTGAGAACATAGAGCCATGTGAACATAGAAGTGTGAGAACATAGAGCCATGTGAACATAGAAGTGTGAGAACATAGAGCCATGGGAACATAGAAGTGTGAGAACATAGAGCCATGTGAACATAGAAGTGTGAGAACATAGAGCCATGTGAACATAGAAGTGTGAAACATAGAGCCATGTGAACATAGACATGTGAGAACATAGAGCCATGTGAACATAGACATGTGAACATAGAGCCATGAGAACATAGAAGTGTGGAACATAGAGCCATGTGAACATAGAAGTGTGAGAACATAGAGCCATGTGAACATAGAAGTGTGAGAACATAGAGCCATGTGAACATAGAAGTGTGAGAAATATAGAGCCATGTGAACATAGACAGTGTGAGAACATAGAGCCATGTGAACATAGACATGTGAGAACATAGAGCCATGAGAACATAGAAGTGTGGAACATAGAGCCATGTGAACATAGAAGTGTGAGAACATAGAGCCATGTGAACATAATGAGTAGACGTGTGAGACATAGAGCCATGTGAACATAGAAGTGTGGAACATAGAGCCATGTGAACATAGAAGTGTGGAACATAGAGCCATGTGAACATAGAAGTGTGGAACATAGAGCCACGTGAACATAGACATGTGAGAACATAGAGCCATGTGAACATAGACATGTGGAACATAGAGCCATGTGAACATAGAAGTGTGGAACATAGAGCCACGTGAACATAGACATGTGAGAACATAGAGCCATGTGAACATAGAAGTGTGGAACATAGAGCCATGTGAACATAGAAGTGTGGAACATAGAGCCATGTGAACATAGAAGTGTGAGAACATAGAGCCATGTGAACATAGAAGTGTGAAACATAGAGCCATGTGAACATAGACATGTGAGAACATAGAGCCATGTGAACATAGAAGTGTGGAACATAGAGCCATGTGAACATAGAAGTGTGAACATAGAGCCATGTGAACATAGAAGTGTGGAACATAGAGCCATGTGAACATAGAAGTGTGAGAACATAGAGCCATGTGAACATAGAAGTGTGAGAACATAGAGCCATGTGAACATAGAAGTGTGAGAACATAGAGCCATGTGAACATAGAAGTGTGGAACATAGAGCCATGTGAACATAGAAGTGTGAGAACATAGAGCCATGTGACATAGAAGTGTGGAACATAGAGCCATGTGAACATAGAAGTGTGAGAACATAGAGCCATGTGAACATAGAAGTGTGAGAACATAGAGCCATGTGAACATAGAAGTGTGGAACATAGAGCCATGTGAACATAGACATGTGAGAACATAGAGCCATGTGAACATAGACGTGTGAGAACATAGAGCCATGTGAACATAGAAGTGTGAGAACATAGAGCCATGTGAACATAGAAGTGTGAGAACATAGAGCCATGTGAACATAGAAGTGTGAGAACATAGAGCCATGTGAACATAGAAGTGTGAGAACATAGAGCCATGGGAACATAGAAGTGTGAGAACATAGAGACATGTGAACATAGAAGTGTGAGAACATAGAGCCATGTGAACATAGAAGTGTGGAATATAGAGCCATGTGAACATAGACATGTGAGAACATAGAGCCATGTGAACATAGACATGTGAGAACATAGAGCCATGAGAACATAGAAGTGTGGAACATAGAGCCATGTGAACATAGAAGTGTGAGAACATAGAGCCATGTGAACATAGAAGTGTGAGAACATAGAGCCATGTGAACATAGAAGTGTGGAATATAGAGCCATGTGAACATAGACATGTGAGAACATAGAGCCATGTGAACATAGACATGTGAGAACATAGAGCCATGAGAACATAGAAGTGTGGAACATAGAGCCATGTGAACATAGAAGTGTGAGAACATAGAGCCATGTGAACATAGAAGTGTGAGAACATAGAGCCATGTGAACATAGAAGTGTGGAACATAGAGCCATGTGAACATAGAAGTGTGGGGACATAGAGCCATGTGAACATGGACATGTGGGAACATTTGGACCTTTGCCCTTAGAGGATGAATGAAGTTATTTGAATGATTGATTTTAGTGATCATTTTCATACAAACGTTCTTGTAGCACACTTCAGCATCATTTCTAGGATCAATAGCAAATTGAGGACTTTTGACGATTCGACTCGTCCATAAGTACTTTTATCTGGAGACCTGTCAATATTTCAGTGTGAAGGGGTGTTTCGTTTGAAGTAGATTGTAAATAGTCTATGTACAATTGTTTCCTTGTGACAGTCCACCTGCAGATACAGAGTTGACATGCTTGTGATACAGCAGACTCCTCATAACCTGCGCCTGTCTGCTCCTGTCACAGCCCACTGAGTGCAGCAGACACTCGGACACTTGGACACTGTCACTGGGCCCTCATCCTGTGGGACTGGTCCCTAAGGAGCTGGTCCCACTGGACTCCTCTGTCATTCTGTCTGTGGGGAACTTAAACTGAAGTTACAATAAGTGCTCAACCCTCCAGGGAAATATCAAATGAAGAAATAAAAAATGGCATTCTGTTTTTTACCAGTGGTCCTAAAACAAAAAATACTTTCACATATGTAGTAAAAATGAAGATTAAACACATACATTTAACAGATTTTTGCCCAGATTTGTTATATAGTTGTTTGTTATATAGTCTTTAAAGCATATAGATGTTTCAGCATTGTCAACTGTCCAGTCTAACTCTACCCATGTGAGCACCCCACAAAGTATTAATTCTATTCTTAGGGAAAAGAAAATGATATTTTCATTGACTTGAATTGTTTTTCTAGTCAAGACACATTTCCAAAACACAGTGAAGACAAGTAAATATTGTATGTCCACATGAGCGTATATCAGTTTCAGAGGTCCCTGTGTTTGGGGCCCTTTGCAGAGCCAGACAAGGCTCCAAGCCTTTTTTACTAAACAAAAACATGTAGTCCGTGCCCTGGTCTTATCTCTTTGAGTTCAGATTGGCGTGATTGACAGATGGCCAATCAGAGAACTGCATGGCCTGTTCGCATCAAAACAAACATAGCTGCTTGCAAGGTGAAATAAGGGTAACTGAGAAATATAACAGATATAAAGATGCAGAATCAGTGAGTGAAACATTGAACTCTGTTAGTCTGAGGTGAGAGATGTTTGATTATAATTCTAAATGGTAGATGACCAATGAGCTTGTCAGCTTGCCATGTGTCACTGAAATAAACAAACCTGATTGCACGTAATTGATTGAAGAAGTGGTGATCAGACTGTGAGATATTCTGCTTTAGAAATTACAGAGAGAACCAGTCTGAATCCCAGGCTATGGGTCACCATGGCAACGCTCTTACAGTTTGGACCTGGAGCTGCACCAGTCTCCAGACACAACACGTGAACCGGGCCTCCAGCATCGCAGCCACTTCTCCTAAGGCACAATCACCAATAGCGAACAACTACATACAAACATCACAACCACGACCAATATTAGTAAATCAGACTACTACCAGTAAGTATGTAGAGGTTAAATCAGTCATGTAATATAGCATTAATCGTGGGTGCGACCAAAAGATCTAAAAATACAACTTGACAAAGCTCTCCAAAAAGTTATGGATTCAAAGGAGCCTTGACATACAGGACCCAGGACCAACCATATTTATCCCACATGTCCACATTGAGGTGCTATTTATTTAAAACATACAAAAGCTCTTAAACTAGATCACAAAGCCCCTCTCCTCCTCCCTGTCCCCTCAGTCTCGTGCGGTCCCTATTTTGTCCCCCTGCCCACTTCCTCTGCAGCCCGTGGTGTTTCCGCTGGGCCGGGCCGGTGCCAGCTCCCTCCCTCTGCCTCCCAGTGGGGTCCTGCCTCCCGGCATCTGTCAGGGCAGCTGTCTCTCCTCTCCACTCTGCACTGCACCGCGCGCTGCCAAGGCTTCACACAAGACCACTATATTCACACAGAGGCTACACTTGCACTCATTACACCAAATATACACAAACCAGGTCTGATAGTGAGACTGGTTTTGTCATTCAGAATAAGTCTGATGTGTCTGTGTTTTGAGTCAGGAGGATAGTGTAATAAAGTTATTGACAGAAGTTACAATCACCAGAATGTAATGCATACAGAATCACATTAAAACAAATTGGCCTATAGTCACATTTTTTCATTCTTGTTCTTTGTAATTCATTTTTGTTTATTTGTCGTTGTGTTTTTTTTTTCTCTCTATAATAAAGGTATTTTTTTATTCTCCATGATCCTAACAGGTGATGTGAGGCGAGTTACTGAGCATGAACAATTCTTAATAAACTATTTGTTCATTATGAATTAAGCCTTTCCTTATGTTTTATTAGGCTAATTAAGGTGTTGTTGTTGTAAAGTGTTACCACATTTCTGTTCACCATTTAAGGGTACATTTAATTGACTTATTATTACGCTATGTATGAAAAACAGACACACTTGTACTTGGAGAGCACAGACCGCTTTCCTTCAAGGCATTTCATTATTCTTGCATTAGCCTCAAATTATGTTGGCAAATTCAAAATAGAAGCATCAATCCTTTCCTGTGTGTTCTTTAAACATTCACAGGTTAATAAAGATGTAAGGTGAAAAAGGACCCAAGCAACAGCTCAGCGTGGAGGAGAAATGCAGCTCAGCCCACTGTGGAAACTCCACACTTACTGGAGCCATATTATTCATAACTAAATCTGTTATTCATAAATAAACCTGGAGAGGGACCAGAGACAGGCACAGCCAAAACAGTGGCGAAGGGGAAAATGAAGAGCGAGGTTCAGCAGGTTGGGGAGGGGAAAAGGGGGAAGACGAGGGAGGGACGGGGAGGGGGGGGTCCAGGTGTGCCACAAGCTCCAGGAAGTACACAGAGGCGGTGGGCTGCGCAGGTGCTGAAAAATGAGGCACGGGCAGGAAGAAGCATGTGTGTTTGGGAAGAAAAATAAAACAGACCGGGAACGCTGAAGGACAGTGAGCTACGGAAAGCTGTCCATACCAAATTACAGCCATCATCAACAACATCCACCATGCCATCTCTGTCACAGCACAAAAACAGACTTCTCCAAAAAACCTGTGTGCGAAGACAAAAACACTGCTGCTTCCCCTTGGGGTAGAGGTCCATCCAACACAGATGTAGCCCTGATTAATTGGGCGCAACATGGGGAAGTGGGTCTGGAAACTACCTGGCAATTTCCCGCAGCCTCACCCCCACCCACTCCCCAACCCCCCCCCTGTTCCTCGTCCTCACATTTGGATCACGTAAGTCGGCAGGTGGGCAGCTCAGAGCAGAGAGTGTGTGTATGTGTGTGTGTGTTGATATTCTGCCCGCGTCCATCTCGCCGGGCGCCCTACATTGCAGGCTCTCCCTCTGGCAGTGCTCGGCTTGGCTCCGGGCTTATGGACTGGAAACATGGAGAGGCAGACACACTCAGGTACACACATAAATACGCACAAATGGAGAGCTCCACGCTGGCCACGGCACATCAGAGAGACTGGGAGAGGAGAGCAGGAGGAAGCGGGCAACAGTGGGCTTGGTAAAATGGACATTTGCATTGTGGAGGGAAAGCTAACACAGAAACTGGTGTGAGCTGGAGGGTTGGGGTGATGGTTTGCTGGAGTTAGTTCAACAATAACTTTTTAATCGACATTAAATCCAAGATCAGTCTCTAGAATATTTTCTAATTGTTTGACACCACATAAGCTGGAGTCCAAACTTTTTCACAGAGGGCCACAGATAGAAACATATAGAAACATATAGAAACAAATTGTTCTGCATTTGGCCCCCCATACTTGAAGATGAACATTTCAGCCAATAAATTAAAAAATATATATATAGAAGAATATATTAGATTACAGATTTACTTTCACTGATCATATATACCTCAAAAAACATGTGTCCTTATTATAGCATAACAAGTCAGGTCTGTGAAGAGGCAAGCCCACTTATAATAAGGATCTTAGGTCATTCATTTAGTTTACTTACAGGCTGAAATATTATACAGTGCCCAAACTGCGTGAGCAGAAGTCTAAATTGTTGTTTAGTTTATGACTTTTCATAGCAAAGATGTCAAAAGCCAAAAGGCCAAGTAGTGGATGGACAGACGTCAGTGTTTACCTCCCTCTCCACAGTGAAGCATGTGGATTACCCCGAGGACTGGGAGCTGTTTAATGAACGCGCCGAGAGAGAGAGCGCAGCTGGTGGCTTGTGCTTAACCCTCCCACACCATCCGCCTTCGCCCAAACCTCCTCTTCCTCATCCCCTCAGACAATATGAGCCTCTGTGTGTCAATGGGCCGCCCCTGAGCTGGTACCAGACCCAACCAGGACCTCCCAGAGACCAGTACAAGCATCCAAGTGCACTGGGAAAGCAAGACAAATGAGCAAAATGCAGAGACAGAGGAAATGGACAAAGGCTTAATAAGATACTTGCTGCAAAAATGAACATTTCCAAATCTGAACTCCTAGAAACGCAGCAATGGTCCGAGGTCAAATTCACTATTTGCATCTTCTAAATAATAAAATCTCAGCTTTCAACCCGCCTCCCATCACCTGTCCATCAGCCAAGCACCGCCTGCTTCTTCTCAACCAATCAGCTCTCAAGCCATCTGGAAATACACTCACCCCCTGTGATATTAGCCTACCTGTGACATGAGCCTACCTGTGATATTAGCCTTCCTGTGATATGAGCATACCTGTGATATTAGCCTTCCTATGATATTAGCCTAACTGTGATATTAGCCTACCTGTGATATTAAGCTACCTATGATATTAGCCTAACTGTGATATTAGCCTATCTGTGATATTAGCCTACCTGTGATATGAGCCTATCTGTGATATTAGCCTACCTGTGATATGAGCCTACCTGTGATGAGTTTACCTGTGATATTAGCCTACCTGTGATATGAACCTACCTGTGATATTAGTCTACCTGTGATATGAGTTTACCCGTGATATTAGCCTACCTGTGATATTAAGCTACCTATGCTTTTAGCCTATCTGTGATATGAGCATACCTGTGATATGAGTCTACCTGTGATATTAGCCCATCTGTGATATTGGCCTAGCTGTGATATTAGCCTACCTGTGATATGAGCCTTTCTGTGATATTGGCCTACCTGTGATATTAGCCTAGCTGTGATATGAGTTTACCTGTGATATTAGCCTACCTGTGATATTAGCCTATCTGTGATATTATGCTACCTGTGATATCAGCCTGTCTGTGATATTAGCCTACCTGTGATATGAGCCTACCAGTGATATGAGTTTACCTGTGATATGAGTCTACCTGTGATATGAGTCTACCTGTGATATTAGTCCTACCTGTGATATGAGCCTACCTGTGATATGAGCCTATCTGTGATATTAGCCTACCTGTGATATTAGCCTATCTGTGATATTAGCCTACCTGTGATATGAGCCTATCTGTGATATTAGCCTACCTGTGATATGAGCCTACCTGTGATATTAGCCTACCTGTGATATTAGCCTACCTGTGATATTAGCCTACCTGTGATATGAGCCTACCTGTGATGAGTTTACCTGTGATATTAGCCTACCTGTGATATGAGCCTATCTGTGATATTAGCCTACCTGTGATATGAGGTTACCTGTGATATTAGCCTATCTGTGATATTAGCCTACCTATGATATGAGTTTACCTGTGATATTAGCCCATCTGTGATATTAGCCCTACCTGTGATATGAGTTTACCTGTGATATGAGTTTACCTGTGATATTAGCCTACCTGTGATATGAGCCTACCTGTGATATGAGGTTACCTGTGATATTAGCCTATCTGTGATATTAGCCTACCTATGATATGAGTTTACCTGTGATATTAGCCTATCTGTGATATTAGCCTATCTGTGATATTAGACTACCTGTGATATTAGCCCATCTGTGATATTAGCCTACCTGTGATATGAGCCTATCTATGATATGAGTTTACCTGTGATATTAGTCTACCTGTGATGTGAGCCTACCTGTAATATTAGCCTATCTGTGATATTAGCCTATCTGTGATATTAGTCTACCTGTGATATGAGTTTACCTGTGATATTAGCCTACCTGTGATTTTTAGCCTATCTGTGATATTAGCCTATCTGTGATATTAGCATATCTGTGATATTAGCCTACCTCTGATATTAAGCTACCTGTGATTTTAGCCTACCCGTGATATTATGCTACCTGTGATATGAGCCTACCTGTTATATGAGCCTACCTGTGATATTAGCCTACCTGTGATATGAGCCTACCTGTGATATATTAGCCTACCTGTGATATGATTCTGTGATATTAGCCTACTGTGTGATATTAGCCTATCTGTGGTTAGCTATTGTGATATTAGCTACCTGATATAGCCTATCTGTGATATTAGCCTACCTGTGATATTGAGCCTATCCTGTGATATTAGCCTACCCGTGTGATATGAGCCTATATGTGACCTGTTATATGAGCCTACCTGTGATTTTAGTCCTACCTGTGATATGAGCCTACCTGTGATATGATTCTCCTACCTGTGATATTAGCCTATCTGTGATATGAGCCTCTCTGTGATATTAGCCTATGTGTTTTAGCCTACCTGTGATATGAGCCTACCTGTGATATGAGCCTACCTGATGAGCCTATTGTGATATTACCTATATGTGAAATTAGCCTACCTGTGATTAGCCTACCTGTGATATTAGCTGATTATACCTACTGATATTAGCCTACCTGTGATATTAACCTACCTGTGATATTAGCCTACCTGTGATATTAGCCTACCAGTGACATGAGTTTACCTGTGATATGAGCATACCTGTTGTGCCATCTCCACTTCAGTAGAAAAACTCGCCCCATCTGTCACAGTTGTATCTGTTTAATTACTTTTAATCAAAGGCCCTGTGCTTGATTTGTTCCCATGTGTCGAAGCTGAAGTCTTGCCCCAGTATGGATATACTGAGATATAGTGTGTAAACAGCTCTTTTGTACTGTCTGCATCTAATTATTAAAACATTTTATTGTCCAATAATCAGGAAAATGCCTGTTAGCATGCTACTTGTTGTTAGCATTACCATGATCGCAAAACTCTACTCTGCTCTCTGAAAGTTGTGAAAAACACTTCTAAAAGTGAATAATTCTGCTGCTTAGACTGCATACGGTAAGTGAGGAAGATCTTAAAATGAACGACTTCTGTTTTTCATGTTTTTAAGACAATAAAAATCAGACACAGCGCCTTTGATGTATTTTACATTAATCATTTTTAATTCAAGAGACACTATGTAACTTTTCTGGGGAAGGGCCTGCCACCTGCTCAATCCCATGGAGCTGCTATTGTTTTTACTGAAATGTTCCACAGTGCGGAATTAAACATTCTGCATTCATCCAACTACAGGTGGTTTTATTGCTACATAAATGCTATGAAAAACATGCATTCTTACTGTGAGAGTGGGGTTGACTCTCCACAGATCCTACTTGTAACTTGATCTAGTTGCACCTCTTGGCTTGCTGGAGTGAAATGTTTAATGCCATTCTGTGGAACTTTTCAGACAAGCTATAACATCTACAGAGAGACAAGCAGGTGGCGGACTCTCAGAAAGTTCCACGAGCGTCTTTTCCACTGGCAGGGTTCACTTGGGGCCACCTTAGAGCAGGTCTGCTTGGTGCCGCTCCCTCCAGTCGAGTTATCCTTTCCACGCTCCGGGTTACACCACAGACACTGGAGATGCTTACGAACCAATGGAAAGGAGGCTCTGGGGCACCTTTGTAAGCATCTATGCATGTGGGCAAAAATGGCATAAAATGTGAGTGTAGAAATTCAGAAATATCTTAAGATCCTCAGCAGTTCGATCCATAAAATGTCTGTTGTAGATGAATGTGTTAAATAGAAAACTGTGCAGAGTAACCATAAGAGAGTAACAGCGCTGGGGCCTTCAGTTTGCACCTCTGTGTGTTTGAGTCCGCTGAGGCCTTATCAGCCCCTCTCTGCTGCGCTGTTATCTCTGCTCTGTGGTTAAAGCATGCAGGTATGTGTGGGAACGCTTAAGTCAAATCAGTGAGTCCACATCTCTAAACTCCAGCAGTGTCAGACAGATATGTGTTAGTCGACGTGGCTGAGATGAAGGTTCAGTCATTAACACGATATGTACACGTTATCCGGTGATCTTCAACTGGCTGTGGCTAAATATGACTAATGCTTATTACACAAATGAAAACAGACCAGCACTTTTTTCACTTTAAATACTAAATAGATGTAGGCCTATGTCCGTCTTACTTTGACACGTACTATACTTTAGGTAATCTATTAGTTCAGTGATTCTCAAGCTTTTTATACCAAGTACCGACCCAAGAAAATGTGGCTTTTCCAAGTACAACCAGACCTATAACATGAGACGAAATTAGGTCTAAAATGAGACAGTGTTGTTCTAAATAATGGTTGACCCAAAGAAGGACCAAAACTGATAGATTTGTCTCGAAATAAAAATAAATACTTTAAAATAAACACTGCAGACGGCCCCACATAGCACAAGAGCAGGGGCGTCGAACTCATTTTCACTGAGGGCCACATCAACTAAATGGTTGCTCTCAAAGGGCCAGATGTAACTAAGATAAATGTAACCAAGTGTAATGTAAAATAAATGCAACTACTTTTTACTCTTGTTAATTAACCGTTTCTATATTTATTATTACATTCAAGTTACAGATATTGGATTTGCATAGATATGAAAAAAATGGCTGTGTAACTGTGTGTCTCCTGATGAACTGATATTTAATTATATTTTAATTTACTTTGTCACGGGCCACATAAAATGACATGACGGGCCACATTTGGTCCACGGGCCTTGAGTTTGACACGTGTGCACCAGAGGCAGCCCGTGTACCACAGTTTGAGAAACACTGCAGTATTTCCTTTTGTTATAGTTTTACCACATTTACTTGTGTGGCTAACAAAAATAGTCCTAAGAAGAGTAGGCTGATGTTGTAATGTAATGTTTGGTTTGGTTTGATATGTTTTACAAACTGGATTGTATGAAAGATTTTCAACATAAATATTTCTAAATAATATATGCTCTTATGATTGAATGTACATGTTGCTGTGCTACTACCCCTCTGACCCACCAGGCCTACTACTGTATTGGTCTCAGTTTGAGGATGAGCACCAGGGGCAGAAGTATTGTCTGTGTGACTCAGGTGCCAAGAGTGCCCCCTAGAGACCGGGGAGCTCATTACTTGTCCCCAAACGCTCCAGCTTTTCCCCTCTTTGCTTCCCTATCCCCCTCAGATTGAAACCACGTCCTTCTGCACATCGACGGAGGCAGCAACAGCATCCGCCGTGGCAACACCATCTCCTAGCAACGCCCGTCCTCTGCCCCAGGAGGAATGTGGAGGTCTCCGTTGTACAGTCACACCATGCGCTTCCTGGAGGGCAATCAGCTTTCCCCCCCGTCTCTCCGCACTTACCTCGCTCCTCTCTCCCCTTCTTCTCTCCCTCCATTCCAACTGGCTTAGGAATACGCTTTCTGGAAAGAGTCGCCCCTACAGAGAAATGGGGGATGGAAATTTAACAAGCTTAGGAAATTTTAAAAAGTGAGCGACCCTTTTCTTGACAAATGGAAGACAAAAGCTAGAGGTCTGATATATCAGTTTTCTTTCCATGTGTAAAAGAAACCAGAGAAAAGTTTTGCGTAACCTTGCGTGACCTTAAAAAGGCAGAGGCAGAACACAATCAAAACATGCCTAAAGTGTGTCTTTTTGTGTAAATGAAACTAAATTCTCCCCCCTTCTCTGCACCACCATCACTAGGCCACAGCGTTCCCAAAGAATTCCCAAGACTCTTCCAGCAGCCAGCGCTCCTGCTTTGGACTGATGAGCGTTGGCGAGGGGGCTCCAGCAGCTTTAGCCCACCTTCCACATCTGAGAACCGCTGTGAAATCCTAATCCCAAAGCGGGGTGAAGAACGGGACCAGCTTGCCTGACCTCTCCGGTTGCCATGGATACAGCGCACTATAAATAAAACAGAGAGGAATTTTTTTCCAACACAGTTTGGCAGGACGGTGTGGCCCGCTCACTAGTGGGACTCCAGATCATTTTTGCCTATACTTCGAGCATGTCCAACCCCAGGCCCGTGGCCAGGTTCTGGGTCGCTGGTGTTTCCAGGTGGGCTGAGTGCACACTGCATTCTGCTTTGTGGGCCGCTAAACTTTTGTGTCTGACGCCATTCTTTTAGCTGTTTTAGTTTTACTCCAGCCCGTGTTATGTTAAGATTTTTCCACTAAAATATATACATAGATACCCAGACATTGTATTTTTAGTATTCACTTTCATATACTTTCACTACAGGACATGGCTCATTCATCTTTCTGTGTCATGTCCGATCAGTTGCAGGTCGTTGAAATCTCACTAGGCTAGAGGTAACACCTTGGATAATGGCTCTTAAGCTGCAGGGCTGATCTAAATGAAAAGAAAACTAGTCTAAGAACCCAAAAGCAAATGGTTTTAAATCCATCCAGAAACTTTCACGTTTATGTGGAGAGAGCTTCACAACTTTATTAGACATATTATTACACACCACGACTATATTCTAGATTCAATCATGTATTTGCAAATAGGACACCTGTATTTGCCTCCACACATTCAGCTGGTGTCATGTCCATCTGTCCTACAAATGTCAGAGCACGCCCAGGTAGTAGAGTGGAGAGCTGTTTTCCTGGTGGAGGAGGTACAGCGTCAATAGATGCATGGACCAAATCAGGGCCACGGCTACGCCTTTTTTTTCTTCCGGCATGGCACAAACCTCAGGAGGCTTGAAAAATAATTTGGTCACGGTTGTGGGAGGTGGTTGGGAGCGATGCGGCGGAGAAGGGTGACTAGTCGTTGGGAGGAAGATGGGTAGAGGGGGGTTTGGCCGTTTGGCTGTGTCGAAAACACGCTTGACACTTCATTCCTTTCCAGTTAATGTGGAGAGGACTGCAGGATATTAACCCTCTGCCTGCCTCTTTGATACTCTACACGTCTACTGTACTTGTGAGTAGATGGGACCTGTCCCAAGCCGGATAATGTGTTAGCTGTAAAGTTTATGTTAAAGCTAAGGATGTGAAGAGCAGAATACTGTGAGACAATATGACAGAGCTGCCAAGCAATTTTGAGAAGCTGTCATTGTGATTTGAAAATTTGACCATCATATGCCAAACACACAGTCTGGAAGAATTTTTGAAGGTTTCCGACAAAGACTGTCCAACAACCCACAGCCAAAAATGGAGAGGTCGCAGGAGACAATTTTTACAATATTATAATAATGTACATTAGTTTATTTTTGTTTGGTACGGCACACTTATTCATGCAGTCATTGAATGAAACTTATATGGCCCAAGTGGAAATGATCTTGCACACATGTGATCAAACACAAAGTAAGGTAACATAGTTCAAGAATAGCCCCACATTCTGATGAGATTTGATAGTGTGCAAAGCCAATCTTGGGTTAAAAAAAGGCTCCAAAAGCTTGCACTGATCATTGTGGCTCATTGAGCTCCTACTTCACTATAATGCAATACTGCGGTTTAACATTAAAGTTTCAATAGTTTATTAAAATGTGATTCAATACCCAAATCTCAAACAGCTCCTGTATACTTAAATATTGTAGTTAAGTTTAGTACACATCATAAACAACACACTTTGGAAACTCCATCTTTTATATAGGCAGTGTTCTAAAAAAGTAAGGTGACCAAAGGTCAAATTGATAGGTTTTTAGACCAAACCATATGTGTGTGTGTATCCCAGAGCTGCTGGCGTTAGGGCCTGGTCTGGAGCTGGGGAGTAGGGAGTTAATGCAGCCAGGACTGTGGCAGTGCTCTGCCCCTCAGCCAGATTAATCATGCAGGAGAGACACAGCAGGCCCCCGTTCGTTCTGCCTGGGGGTGAAGCTGTGCCCGCATGCTCCGCGTATCACATGGCCCGCCCCCCTCCGCTCCTCTCGTCTCTATCCCGCTCCACTGGGGGTGCAGTGGACGGGGTTATCGCTGTGTGGTGGAACGCTACAGAGCCAAATGGAGCCTTCTTTCTTTCCCTAGAAACTGTTGAGTTTTATATTCATGTCCCCTTTTTGGTTTGAATGTTAAAGTAAGGTGAAGTGAGGAAAGAGATCAGCACTTACAGCCATAAAACAACAAGCCCGTTTCATTATCTCGCAGTGACCAGTGTGGCCTGTGTGTTTTCACCTGCATCAGGAACAGCCACAACTGTTTGGACCAACACACTCCACATTTAACCAGGTTGGAGCACTTTAGTATTGTAATGTCAGATTAATTCACTATTGCAGCCATGCAACTACCGTCTTGAATAGCTGTTATTATAAAGTGTCATGAATTCATGTCATGCTACAATTACTCTGTGTGACACTGATTAAACATTTGTTCTGAGCTAGGTATGTTTTAGTGCATGTGCTATACAATACTCCCAGATGGGCCTGAGACAAAGGTCACCCATATTATAACAAAACTAATTAGGATTTAAGCAAAAGTTGAAATAGTCAAACCTACACAAGCTAAAAGCGTTAGATACTTAGATAATCAACAGTTTCTGACACAGTTTCTGTCAAATCTGCAGTTACAATGTTGAATAGTCTGTAAATGTACCTCACGAGTAAAACTTAAAATGCAGTACCATTGAATTGACATAATAATGAAATAGTCCAGTGACATATGCTGCGGTGCTCATATTACATAACTTTATTGTTGTTTAATTGCACCATACAAGCTTGTCATAACCAAGGCAGGCATCACTGATGAGGCATTGCAGTAGTGTTAAATATCCCATTACAAAACAAGTGTATCCCTATAAAACATATAAAAGACAACAACAGCATCAGTAAAATTGTAACAGGTTAAGAGTGTAGGGATCTTATCCCCAGGTTTTGGCAGAGACTGTCTACCTCGCCAGGATTTGATCCACTGGGAGTGAAAGACGAGACGTTTGGCACTGTCATTGGTCCACAACAGGTCGCAGTGAGGCTGCTGCCAGGTGGCACGGGAACGCATCGCATTGTGACAAATAAACAACCCCACGCTATTCCAGGGAGGAGACAGCAGCACGAGAAGTCCCCTGTACCTCATTTCACCTCGCCCAACTGTCTACCAGCATTCATCTGCTCACAGCCACACGTCAGACTTAACGGACTTAAATATTGTTTTCCACATTGGGAAATGTCAACAAGTAAACAAATACATAATTTCCCCTTTAAAATACTTCAAAGTTATACAAAAAATAACATGAGTTACTTTGGACTTTTTCTTCCTCATTTGCAGTACTGCAGACCACAGATAAAAAAAGTACATTCAAGCATCATTTGATCGTTTGTCTTTTCTTTAAGAGCAATTGCAACGTGTCCTCTGAGGCTGGAACAGCAGCAGGTCACTCCATGAGATTACCTCACCGAGGGTGTGGCTGTGGTACGCAGGTGGCTGGGCTTGGTGGGTAGAGGAGGCTTGGTGCCCCTGGTGGACGTCTGTCCCGGGGTCTGTGGGGGTCCCGCTGAGCCCTCGGTGCTGAAGGCTTTCATGAGCTGTGCCACCCTGCCCCGCCCAGCACATGGTGGCGCCCCATTCCCTGAGGAGGGCAGGTCCTCTGACGCAGCCCGTACAGTCACTCGGGAGGGAGCCACATCTGAAAAACAAGGCGTTTCACCGTCACACTTTTCATAGTACCTTAAAACTAAAACATTAGGATCAAGAGCAAAAACTAATATTACACACACTTCATTAGGAGCCACCCATATATTACCTACTTTTTTGTTTTGGTACAATATGAGATAATCACCCAGAAAGTCATAAGTTTGAAATGCACAATATATTTACAATTACTTTGAGGAAGTATAAATGAAACTGTGTCAACTTCAGATTGATACAGTTACATACTCATTGCATATAATAGTGCATCGCTTTCCCTTCACTTTTATACACCATGCTCCTACTCCTCTCCTCACTGGCTCCCTTCCTCCCGCTCCGGCCGTGCAGAGGTCACTCTCGCCTGGTGCAGCGGGGACACAGCTGGGTGCAGTGGGTGGGTGTTTGGGAGAGGGGTGTAATTGCGGGAGGGATGAAAGGAAGAGGAGTAATGGAGGCAGCAGAGGGAGGGCCACAGGGACGCAGTGCAGAGCAGACAGACGCTGCTCAGACACCAGAAGGCTTCAGGAGCCACATATTTTTAGCGTCTTCCCCGAGGGACAAAGATATGTGAGAGCGCCTGCAGATGCACGCGCAAACACACACAAAGTGAAAACATGTGCGAGACACACTGCCTCCTCCAACAGGAGAATTCAACAGAGCCACACACACATAAATGTTACACACACACACTAAATAGTCACAAGTTCAGCCATCTTTAATGCTCTAAAAAGGTGTGGTTTGGGCCAAAATATCACCACTCATTATCTTTAATGACAGTTAATAAACACTAGGAGGCAGTATGCATAGGATGTTGTGTTGGTTCATCTAGTGTGGCTACATAAATCTATTTAAATGTCACTAAAAAGCTAGCAGTACATAAACAAACTTGTCCTGGACTAAGGGCAACAGGTAAGCCCTCTAGCAGCTCACCACTCCCTCTACTGACAAAAGAGAGAACAGCCCATGAAATAGAAGCAGTTTATAGATCTGTAATATGTCTACACAGCAATTTCATTATATTTTAACATATAAGAATAATTCGATCATGTTGTCAAAAGCAAAGTCTGAGGTCTCTCGTCTTTGTTTACTGTTGTTTTCTCCCCTTCTGCCAGCCTCTGCGTCTAACACCTCGCTGCACCTTCCTCTTCCTCTCTGTCCGGCCCTGCCTTCCTCTGCCCCCTGACCCGCAGTTCCTGTGTTAATGTCCTCTCGCCGCGCTGCGTGGGCTTGCCTCTGATTGTCTCGTTGTGTTGTATGGTCACCACGGAAACCTTGGATAGGCTCCAGCAATTGAGGCTGACACAGATTCAGGCACGCACCGCAACACACAGAAGCACACAAACACCAGTGCAGGCACGCACACACGGAGCCGGGGAGTTTCTGAGCTCACAGCCTCAGAGCAGGTCTGAGTGGAATTCTTATTAGACCGACCGAAGGAAGGAGGGAGAGGAGCGGTCAGGTTGTCCAACGTAAACTCAAATGGACATGGATTGGTTTAAAAATGCAGGAAAACCTACTTTACTTTTTCAGATAGAAATAGTTTCCAACAGGTAACTTAATAAGCCTGTCCTAACACATCGCCGTCTGCCTCAAAGCCAAGAGCAGCTGCAGCACCTCGAGCTCCGTCAGCAGAAAGAGTCATTAATGCTACCTGTGAAAACACTTATTAAAACACAAGAGAAAAAAACACATTCAATCACTGCTGCAGATTGATGAGTGTCCCATTTGGGCTTCTTTGGGACAGCACTCTTTACATCTTGGTCCAGCTCGTAAATGTACAGGCAGGACAAAGAAAGAGGGAGTGGGAGCGGTGTCACTGACCGGCCTAGCGCAAAAATTAAAGAGCCATCTATCTCTTTAAAGACCTCCTCGTCTGGGCAGGAGAGGAGGGGGGCAGAAGTGGGGCAGGGGGCAGATTCCCGAGGGCAGGAGGAGGGGGCTGGGGCCCCTGTCACTTATCAGTTCTGGCTGAGCGTCGCCCAGGGCTAGAGTCGGGAAGCAGCGCTGGAATGTGTGTCCTTCCCTCTGAAGGTGAGGAGAGAGGAGAGGAAACCAACGCACGCACTCCGTAAACACACACGGCCAGCTGCTGGACATCGATACGTTTCTTAAAAACTCCCCAAACCAAACTGTTATCGACCAACATCCTACACGTCTGATGGCCATATGAATCCTGCCTATGATCTGATCATATATGTAATATTAACTCTCATTGAGTTCATGTACAAATTAATTACTACTAGTGCCTAACTTCAAGAAATTACTAATCCAAAATACATTAATACAGCGTAAAATGTAAATTTGGATAGATACACACAAGGGGCACCCTGGGAACTTTGTCTATCCACATTCAAAGGTGTGGAGTGCAGGAATCTGTCCAATTCCAGTCACTCTTCCCCTGTTATAACAAGCTTACTGCCACAGCCAAAAACAGACATTTTGTCAGGTTTTTTTGTCCAGTGTCAAAATACATTTATTCAACATTGCATCAAGTCTACCTCAACTCCCACCACACCAGCTGTTCCTCTCCTTTTCCTGATGCCATCCTTTGTTATGTGCTGCCACAGCCCATGATTCCACATCTAGCTTCTCGCTACAGACATTGTTCCATAGGTATGTTTTTTTTTTTTTTTTCTTTTAAAGCTTGAAAAGTGGACTTTAGGTCATAGGTCAGGTGTTTATACCTTGTTTTCAACAAACATCATACATACAGAAGTGTCTAATTAATAGTTTCTAAGTAAAAGTAGTTGAAATATGTCTTGAACCCAGCAGTAAGAAATGTCCAAGTGTGAAGGCTCAGCACCTTTGATGTGTTAAAGGTTACATTTTCATTTAAATCTTGTTTTCTTGCATCAACGTAATTCACAGGGTCATCACTTTTACTGTACTTGCAGCCTCAAGGATAACAATATTTCCACTAGAGAAACCTTATGGCTATAATACTGCCAGCTAGTCAATGGCTGCAGTATAATTTTCCTCCACTGGATGGCGCTAATTACACCAGTTCACCAGCTTTCCTTTTTCAGATCTGGGTCACATGTGGTCAATTAGAAAGGGAACAAATCATATTATACATGCGAGTTCATTACAAAACAGAAATAGCAAGAAATACAAAACTATTACACTGGATCTCAAAGTGTCAGAGTGGAAAAACATTCAGCATTTAATTGATTATTTAGGACTAAAGGAGGATGCTAAAATAAACCACCACATAAATCAAGCTAACCAAGACTAGACTTGTTGAGAAACATGACCAGTATCCAGGACTAAAGCAGGACTAAACTTGGTCTAGACTAGGTCTAACACAAGCTCTTTAAAAAACTTCAGAGCTGAGTTTTTTTCAGGCAGCAGCCCGTGCACCTCCAGTACCTGCATGAGCATGACAAGTGAGTGCTACCTGCACAGCAAACATCTGTGTGGTCACAGACAGGGAGACATGAGCAGCAGCTGCCGCACACAAGCACGCACGTGCACACACACGCACACGTGCACGCACACGAGCACACACACACACACACACACACACACACACGAGCACACACACAGCACTAGCCTGAGTAAACTAAGTGAAATGGGCTACACTTAATTGGCTAGTCACAAGCGTTCTCTCGTCATGCCTTTGCAAATTCTTGACAGCAAGGAAAACACTTTAGCAAATTATTCAGTATCTAAAATACCTTTTAAAGCTTGTGGTTATGTGGAAAACGGCAGTATAAGAAATGTTGTAAAATGTATTACCATCAACAATACTTTACTTTCTCAGAATTACCATCCAATTTGTCATTTTGATTTTATTTTTATCTATTAAAACGAACTGAATGTACAGTCCAGCTGTTTTATGCTTTTTAGGAATTATTTCATTATATTATTTATGTTTTATTGTTTTATTATTATGTTTTTTATTGTTTAATTATTGTAAAACCTTATATTTTTTACACCAACACCACCATTTAAGACCATTCTACCTGCAAAATGTCATGAACCACACGCCGAGGTATAGAACGAGCTGACACAAAAGGAGACTTGTTATGGACTTTAAAAACAAGCTAGATCACTTCCTGGTTTCATTCAATATGCAGTTAATGGAAGCATCAATCAGCTTTGGTCTTTATAATCAAGAGGTCTACAGATAATCCAACTTTGGAGGAAGGAATTTTACTCATTTTTGTGTTGTAGCACTTATTATAGTCTGTACTGCTTCTGTTCAGGGAAGTGGAAAATCATTTGTTTTTAATGAGACAAAATTTTATGAGACAAATAGAATACAAAATTGATGAAAAGAAAAAATGGTGATTATTTTTTCCCATTGGCCAGCCCTGTGTCACTCTCACCTTTGCAGATCTCTTGAGATGTGTGGTTTTCTGGTGCAGACTGTGCTTTGGATGTTTTTGCTGGTTCGGGGGCGGCAGTGCTGGTGGGAGAGAGGGGCTTGGATCCTAGTGCTCCGTATCGACTCAGGAGGGAGCCCGGTGTAACAGCGGCGGAGGCCGGTCTCACGATGACAGCGTTGGTTCTCACAAGAGGCCTGGGGCAGATGGAGGTGTGGGGAATGGACTTTTCCTCTGGTTTAACGTCAACTGGCTTCACCTCAGACTGCAGACAGTGACAAACGGGGACAGAGGAGCGGGATGAGTGTTGACAGCTAATTCACATACAGAGGAATTACTGCCATGTTTCATTACATCACTGCAAAAATGATATGCCAAATTATAATCTGGTACATCCCGGCAGACGAAAGAAGACAATACAAAACCCGTTCTAAACTAGGGCTGAACAGAGGTGGGTGATGTATCAAAAAATGTATAATTAGAGCAATTGTCGTTTTGAATATCTAGTATATCTCTGATTATAAAAAATAAAAACCTATTCAAGAAGACTGCAAAAAAAGAGCTGATAAAAATAAAGAGAAATTTCTGTCATTTTGCAGTTGATTTTACAATTCCTTTTCATTTTGTGTGGTACTTGAACCTCAATCATGACATTTACATACACATTTTAGCACATTTCTCATGGATTATCAACAGGATAATCCCCCAAAATATTAATTTCATTTTGTTAACCTCACCTAAACTCTAAGACTAAACTACAATGCTATAAAATAGCTCAAAATTTGGGTGGGCAAAAGAGCAAAAACCCTTTGCTTTTAATTAGCTTTTATATAAACTACTTCAGTGTGATTAGTTAAATCCACCCGTCACTCACTCAACGTCACAGTAGGGGGAGTGGGTGGAATAAAGTACAAGTGCCTGTAATTTTATCATGTTACCAGCCAATCTCTAGAAGAAGAATAACTAAGAGCTGTGATACACAAAATACCCAGCACTCAAGAATAAACACACAAAACCAGTAAACACCATGAAATAATTCTGAACTAAATAATATTAACAGACATGTTTCATTAAATCCCTGTGAACAAATTTCTCCAAATTACAACCCTGGAGTGACACAACCAACAATGAAAACACTATGGCCTCTGATTGGGAAAGAAGAGACTAAATTATAAGGTGACTTGACAATTAGGCTGCCTTGATAATCTTGCATTCTTACCCCACACCTTTTTAATCAACAATATCTGACCATCTATTCTTCAAACCTGCCTGTTCTTGTTCACAGCTACAATAAAGATCCTTTCAACGACAAATTACCCAATATATAGAGACTGTTAGGTGCGATGGTTGGCGTAGGTGTGGACATTTATTGTCACATCCACATGGCTTGGCTCAGAATGTGTTGGGTCTGTAACGTGGAACGCCTGGAAGCAATACACGTCCAGGAAGACGCTCCCTTCTGTGGCGAAAACAGGAACAGAGGAGAAACTCGTGCGCCCAGACCTCCGGAGACTGCCCTGCAATCCCCTCCATCTGTGAGTGACGCATTCTCTATCTCGGGCGTTTTAATTCCCTGATCAAGTTCATCAACCATCTGTTCCAGGCCAGTCCAGAAAATCCTCGCCGTACTTGAGTGTGTGTGTGTGTGTGTGTGTGTGTGTGTGATTTAGCTGTTCACAAGCGCACACTGTATCACCTGCACGCACACACACACACAGACGAGGCAATGACGGAGCTACAGGGAGCACAGAGGGGCTCAGCTGTTCCCTAGAGAGACGGAGAGAGTAAGGGACAGAGGGAAGAGAAAGACTGAGGTTTGAATGGGAGAGAGAGAGAGAGAGGGCATGGGGGGTCACAGGGAGAGGAGAAAGAACGAGAGATAAAGGATAGAGACTGGGGACAAAGAAAGAAAAATAAATATGGGGGAGAAAAAAGAGAGGGAGAGACGAGGGGTATAGAGGAAGGAAGAAAGAGGGAAGGAGGGAAGAGGGGGTGGTATAATGTGAGACAAGAACAGAGGAGAAAGACGGAGAAAAATAGAGAAGGAAAGTGATGGAGAGAGATAAGAGGGGCAGAGAAAGGGAGAGACTAGGCAGGTCCACACAAGCTTTGAGCGAGAGAGACAGACAGAGACAGAGACAGACAGAGAGAGAGAGAAAGAGAGAGAGGGGGGAATGTTGGGAGAAAGATGACCTGCTGCACACAGGCCCGACTGAGGGGACAGCTGGTCCAATCACACATTTCCTGTTACTCACACAGGGAGGGGCACAGGCACAGAAAGACAACCAGCTAACTATATTTGAACTTTAGATTCAGCACGATTTTAGGAAATACTATAAACTGTGGACTGGCTTCTGTCCCTAAGAATGACTTGTGAATCAGTCAACAAGATGTTTTCTCTACAACATAAACTTAATCCACTATTGTTCACTACAGTTAGACATTATGGACCAAAAAGATTTATTAGGCCATTACCAAAATTCTTAGTTTTATATGGTTTTATACGGCTGAGTCAGAAACCTCTTAAACTTTTGAAAACAGTCATTTTAAGAGACATTTTAAAACCCATACTGATACATTTTCTAGCATGTGTATATATTTCGAATACAGAATGATAGCCTTACAGTACCTTTTCTGCAGCAGGAGACGAGGAGTGCTCCCTCACTGACACCTGTGGGTTTCACAAAGACATTACATGAGCCTGATTTAAGCACAGAGACATTAGGAACAGTAGTACTAATCTGTCTCACTACTCACCGACAGAGGGGGTAAAGTGCTTGTGTCCTGTTGGAAGAAACACAGTAAAGTTTCACTATAACCTCACAATCCACTAAAAAGAGGATCACTAAAAGACTGAAAGACTAAAGGACTGAAAGAGATCACATTCAGTTCATAAAAAGCCACAATATTCTTCTAATTAACTACTTCTTGGCATGTTACAAGATGATATGAAGCTTTAAGGTGAAGCTTTAAGTTCAGTAATATTTGCTCATTTACTCTGGGTCTTGTTTAAAATTATTATCATTATTAAAGCTTTAAAAGTCACTGTGGTTGCTAGTCTTAAAATTGATTAGGCAATCATTTTTATTACATTTTATTACAAATGTTTGAATAAATTACACATGCACTATAATACACGAAAAAAGCTAATGTAATACTAGAAAGTGGAATACTTTTGAAACCTTGGTGACCATTTAGTTTGAGTCTTAGCTGGATGGTATTTCAGAAAAACACTATCTGGGTCTGGGATTTGAATTTGTAATGGGTGAGCAGCGTTGCAGCACTAGCTTGCCGAATCAATGCGCTCCCGCCAGATGAGACCTCGACTCTCTCCTGCCCACTGTGTCCACGGTCGCCATGACAACGCAGCAAATCTCCTTTTGAGATAGCGTGAAAAAGACGAAGCATCTATCTTCCACCTGAATAGCAACCTTCAAGCGTGTAAAACTAAAGTCTGAGAACGGTCCTCTGAGAATGGTCAAATAAGAAGCTATTTTTTAATTTGGTAGAATACATTTGCACTGGCGGTGTTAAAAACCTTGTTAGAGCTTACACAACTGTGCGGCAGGTACAAACGTGTAAAGGAGGCAGTGGGAGTGTGAAGTTGGATGTGCTATATTCACAGACAGGAATCAGTAAAGACATACCAGAACACTGTGCTCGTGACAAAATAATTATATAATATTAACATTTAGATGTAATTGTCAAGAATGTTTGGGGAATGTATTTGTGATTTTTTAAGCCTTAAATTTAAAGTGATTGAAAAAGTGAATGAGTGAGCAGCTCCAGCAGAAGTCAAACCAAGGTCACCCAAGTATGTGGTCATGCAAGTGAGTCACCATGCTGCTCAGATTTCAGATTTAAAATGTCTTTTAAGCTTTTGACAAAAAACAAAAACAACAACATATGGCTGAATCCATGTAAATTTGTCCAAAAGCTGTGATTGACAGCTTGTTACAAACCTTGCTTAAAAGAAGGCTTGGTGTTACTGAAGAAGTGCTGTCTTTCTCCGTCCTGTTGGGTTCAATCGTTCTTGTGTTTGCCAAGATGCTTTGGTTTCTGTAACAGACAAGAAGACCCTTTGCAATTTCTAATATTATATAAGTCGGTACATTACATAAGTCAGTCCTAGAGATCATATTTATTTGGTTTACAGTCAGACATGTGATTGCAGTAAAGAACAATTAACAACTCAAAATAAGCCAAAGAGCCAAAACTATGCTTTAAAAAGGTCAATACAAAATAGGTCATGCCATTTTTCTGTGTGTTGCACATGTCATTACAGATATGATCATGTATAAGGTGCTTACTGAGTGTTGTTCTGGAGGCTGGGGGGTGACCTCTTCTCCAGTCCTGAGCAGATGAACCGGGCGCTGAGCTCGTCCACTTCTCCGATCACGATCACAGCCACGTCCCCGTCTCGCCCCAGCAGCCAGCTCACACTCTTACTGTTCGCTAAGGAGAATAAGGGTCACGTTTAACCACAATTATGTTACAGTTTTTGAGTCCATACATGGATATAATGGACATGACTTTAAAAATTGTAGTGCAGTGTCTCAGCACTTTGTAGTTACTTGTTTTCGTCTTTGCCATTAATCTTACTTAATTATGTTTAAGTGCAAAACTTAACTGAATTCATGTTGAAAATAAAATATAATGACTCAGAGACTTGTGACTGCTCAGAGTAGTTTTGTAGAACTAGCTGATATTGGCAAAGAGGCTGTAAACGGGACAGGCCACTTTCATAATGAACTGGTTCTGCCAGCCTGCCCCGCTCTGGATTTGATTCCTTCGTTGCATTTAAAGGCGACTGCACAGCTCACAACAAATAAGGAAATAAGTGTGACTGGCACCAACATAGGTAAGATAGACAGAAAGTCATTCTGAAATACTATGCATGTATACACATTGCATACAAAAAGACACATACGACAGTGGGCTTATAGAAATGTGACAATTCAGTATGACGACTAAGGGCAAACAAAGTCCAGTGACACCACAACAGTTTCATACAGCTGCCGGCCTGGAGCTGCTACACCACATTTAAAGCTGTGGTATTATTCATGCCACTCTCCTGACTGATGTGTGAGTGCCACTCAAACTAGAGGGCGTCTTTTAAAAACACAGATTTAGGTCAGAGTTTATCTGTTACTTCTCCAGCTGAAGTTTGCAGATCAACACTACCTCTTTGTTTTCCACACATACTCTTCCTGAGCACTTCCTGTCCAGACCATGTTCTTTGTTTCAGGGTCTGGTGCTTACTTCCCATTTAACTCTAACATTAAGTAATCACCATTTGAAGCAGTAACACTGGGTAATAGAGCAGTGCAATTAGTCAGAATCATTAATACAGATCAAGATGTAGTAATTTATACTCTTCAGTGATGTACTTGGGTCTTTAAATGGAGAAGTCCACAGTAAAAGCATAAAGCACATATCATTTTTGGCAATAATTTAAAAGTCCACATTGTTTTTATTTTATTGTTAGACAAAATAAAATCAAAACAGAAATAGTTCAATATGATGAAAAAAGGTTGTTGCTTTTCATTTTTTGTCATATCACCCAGCCCTACTAACTAACCACCATTTCCTTCCACAGAGAGGGGCCTATAACAGGAAGAGGATGGTGACCATGTGACAAGAGGCTGTGGTCTACAGCAGCTGTCACAGTCATTAAAACACAACTCAAGTGTTGTTCTTTGACTGCAGTTCATACAGGGTTCTTTGTCAGTTATGAAAGATCACAAAACGTGCAGTCTGCTATTGCATTAAGACCATTTGCACATCCTTAACACGTCAAGCAGTGTTTGCTTTCCTGTCACAGTATAAATAGTCCAAGTCACCATCCGAAGGCCAATCATGTCCCACTGCTGCTGCCACCACAAACAAAATGCAGACGAGCAAGATTCCCTCCACTTTGAGTTGAACCAGTTTCACAAGTGACGCGCAGCCTCCTGAGTTTCTGCTTTGTTTAGTTTGATTGCTGCTGTTAACTTCAGCTGCTGCTGCTGCTTCCTGCCAAATCAATTTACTATTTATAACATACTTCACCATACCTCCAGTGTTTCCTGTAAATAGAGCGGACTACGGCGGCTCCCTGTTAATTTTATACCCCCATGGTCTAAAACAAGCTGAGCAATACATTTGTTTATATATTATTTGTTTCAATAAAATGATTCACACAAGGATTACCTGTGACACCACAGTTTCAGCATAAACACTTTAGGTTTGTGGCTTTTATAAATCAGTCATATTTCAAATATGAGGGGCATCTTTTCATTTTGGACTCAATATTTACTTCTCTCTTACAAACAAAGTGACTACACATCCACTCTAGGAGGCAGTTCTCCTTTACAAGAGTCTCTGCCTCAACCAAACAATAAGAGGACATTTAAATGACTTCACTTTGTCTGGAGTTAATATGAATTCCTTTGCTGTAATTGTGTAAACATTTGCTCCACTAAAAGGAAAAGCTCTTTGCATCTGGATCATGTTCTCAGTAAAGTTTTTCCACATATCAGTCTTATTTATAGTCATGTTTTCACTGAACAGATGGAGTTTGGATCTTGTAGAATGGACTTCAGGTAAACACTCTATTTGTGATGTCCAACAGCTGTCTGTGTGACAGTGGAGGACCAGGGAACATCCAAGACGTTTGTCAGCAGCAATGAAGTTTTGACACTAAATGTACCTGCAGTAGCTCTCACAAGTCGCAGTCTGGAGCTGTATGTGACAGCCATATGTTTTCTGTGACATGTGAGGCTACTGTTTACATTGTGCTGGGGCACTTACCTTTTTTTGGCTTGGTTCGTTTGGCGTCTCCTCCGTCTCTCTCCAGTTTGTCCTCTCGCTCTTGCCATCGTCGCACCTGCTCCTGACGCATTTTAAGGAACAAAGTTTTCTTCTGATCTTCATTGAGCGCCTCGAGAACATCAGGATCAATGTACATGTCCTTTAGGATCTGCTGCAGCATGTTGGCAGCGGGACGGGGCTCACACTGGACAGTAGCAGGAGGTGCTAGCCCCAGGCTAGCAGCTTAATAAAGTTGTCAATGTTGTATTACAGCCTCATGTCTTCAACACGTCTCCAAAGCTTCTGTTTTCTGACAGGACTTTCTTCAACCCACATTCAGTAATCAAAGTGTATGGTGATTCTCCAGCATGTACTACTCTGAGACATACTGTACACTCACATCATCAGGCAGTCGCAGAGTCTTCCTCTGCAATCACACTTCTTCCTTTTATATAGAAAACTAGACTGAAGTTGCCATCACTGGAACAACCTACAAGAAAAGAAAGGAACATCATTATGAATAACAGCAACACCATCTATCACATAATACACACATTTCTTACATTACACTAGTAACTTTTCTTCAAGGAGAGATTGTTCATGCAGTTTCCCCGCTGTCTGTTCCTTCATGAATACGGAAGAACAAAAACCCAAAGCCTGTGGTGTCAGAGCCTTGAATGGGGAGGAGATTCTAAAGGAATGAGGCTGTTTCTGTCATCAGCAGCTCCCCTCCTCCTGTCCCTCCCTCACAGACATCTTACCCCTGCTCCTTTCTCCCTGCACAAAGACACTCCGCTTTACTATTTTCACTTATGTGCAACTGAAACAAAAAAACTGTTTAAGGCTGGATGAGTGGAAGGCACATTCATGCCACTAGAAATGAAATGGACTCCTCCAATCACAGCAGGAGTTAAACAATGGCTGCCACATGGAGGAAGAGAGTCTCACTAAAAGAGCACACACATGTCTCTACTTAACACTTTACTGTACAAGTACAAGCCCTCACCTCAGCTACACACCTCAAAACACACGGCAGGAGTCACAAAGGGCTGGAATAAGAGTACTCACAGTAGGACGTGGACAGTCGCTCCAGAGAATGCGAACTAAGCAGTAAGCAGAGGATCAGGCGCCTGTGGGTGCTCTGTGTCTTTGTGTTTGACTGGGCTCATGACATCACAGCATTCCTTCAACTCTCTCTCTTTCATACACTCACACACTCACTCTATAACACACTGTAACACACTGTAACACACTCTGTAACACACAAAAACTGTCCCTTCAAGGAAAAGGGACAGATCGTTTACAAAAAAAAACACTAGAGAACAACTCATCTAAGGCCCACAAAACAACACACTATATGAAACTACACGGTGCTACTTAAAGTTACATTTCTGCACAGCAGGACAGATGGAGCCACACACCAGTACTTTACTCAAAAAATAAAAACGCAGCACCAAGTATCGCCCAGCAGAGCTTCACCATGTGCTCCTGTCCTCTGTGCTCCTGACTCCTCTTTGTGCCATATATCTGTGGATAAAGAGCGCCCTCTAGTGTTACACAGACCAAATGACCCAACCATGTCATTACGTCATCATTAAGGCCACACTCCACTGCCTCCCTGATGGTCCATCGTCTGATGCAGCAGAGGCCAAAAGTAAAAAGGACAATCTGAGCAGATGAGACTAGATCATACAGACATCTGGCATTTGGAGCCATGAATGTGCGGGACATGCTGTGTGACATACTGTCTCTGTGTGGGACAGCACACCACAGGGAGCTTTTATTAGAGCTGCACATTTACACAGACCCTGCTGTCTGCAGTGCACAGCAACTTCTCTTCTCTTTAGTTTTAGTTTGGGATTATTTGACCAGATAGAAGTCAGTCGCCCCTGTGGAAAGTGTCCAGCAGAAAGACTTTTCACACTCATAACTTTACAACACGAAGGTTACAGGGCCACTACAAACCATAATGAAGCACTTCACTTTCTTACAGTTTTTGAATAATGAAAAACACATACATTAATAATATTTTACCCCCATGGGTGAATTAAATTTATTTTAAAATTTGTAGATGTACATAAATTATATTTAATGCATTCAAAACCAAATGAGTAAATCAAAGACCCTCTTGAAAAAGAGGCAACATAAGAGAGAATGACATTCTTTGTTTAGATCATGTTGAACAAGTATTGGTCAAGCAATGTATTAACCTGGGGAAAAAGTGCTACACACAACAACCACTGAAGACAGTTCACCACACCTTAATGGGGAGAGGACAGAAGCACCTTTTCTTAGCATAAAGCTAAAATGGAGATCTATAGATTTTAGGGAGTTTTCTGTGTAGAAAACTCCAGATATAACTACTTTCCACAGCACAAAGCAAAACAAATTTCACTCCTTTAAAAAAGGATACTTGCAGTGACATTGTTCCATTTCAAGTTAAAGTACTTTTTGTGGACTGCTTGACTCAATTGGCTGCTAAGACCTTGGTTTCACCAACAATTCCCTCCTACACAGAGCTTTAAGTGCAAAAAGGCATACAAGTCCTTCATAAGAAATAAACATGGAATTCAGCCACATGCTTTCAAATAGTAATCATATATTTAATTGATATACATATATTGCCACCATTGGCACATACGATATTGCACACAGTGATGAAATGTTGCACAGAAAAAATAGATATATCTTTAGTGGGCAAAAACATTCCAAAATTACAAATAAAGTGGAATAATGCTGAAAAGGTAAAACTACATAAAAACAAAACAAGACATGCTTGCTACACCCCATTAATTGAGCGACTCACAACTTACATAGAACTAGCCAAGCCAAAGAACAGGCGTGTTAAGGGGCTTCAACATGTAGCATGTCACACTGTTCCCAGTCAGCCCCGGCCCTCCAAATGTGCTTGGCCAGTGAAGAGCCAACTCTTCGGCATCGTCTTGCATTAGGTGACCACCCCCTTCCATGTTTACATGTAGGCCGATACCTGGATGGCTGAGGAGTGGGGATGGCAACAAGGATAGGGAAGAAGGAAGAGAGGAAGAAGCAGAAAAAGAATTCTACTCCTGTTGTTTCTTAAGAGTTTGAAAGAAACTCTTTAGCACCACGAGTCGTGCACTAGCACACAAGGGGCTGAGACACAGACATGAAAAAGAGAAATCAATCATAAAAAGCAAATCTGCAATCCAAAGCACCAGGCCAGCGTGTAAGCATGCGGAGTGTGTAAGGCACCACGTTGTTTATATGCTGAAGAGGATGCTCCCGACCAGGTATCACTTATCTATACCAGTGGCTCCAAAAATAGGTGGCCAAGGACAGTCTAGTTTGCTGGTTTCCAGTCAATCTAAACATGGGAGCAGTCATTGAGTTCAATGCTGAGGTACATCTGACATATTCTGATTGTGGCCAGTATCTCTGGAATTTACTGACAGAGTTTATAAAACTGCTATCACACATCTATGAGATGCGACTGAACTGGAATACAACCAGTTGCTTTCCGTGTGGCAGCCCAAATATTTACAATTCGACCTAAACCGAATCTCATTGCCTGCATGATATTTGGGCTCATAATTCTACGTGCTATGTATGTGCATCAAAGTAGCTCCACTGAACTTCACACTTGCTGATGTTAAATGGACGGGCAGCTCAGCTAATAAATGCACAAGTTTAAACTTTAAACAGACAACTGTGCTGCACTGTCATTTCCAACTATTAGATGGCCCTACCCACAGTGTGAAAGTACAATTTGAATTGAGTTTGAAAACCACTTGTATACCAGCACACTTTGAAACGACTTCCACTATTACAACACCAAGCCTCTGGATAGTGATGACTCGGTACTCAAACTTGAGATTCATACAATATCTGCTGATAAAGATACATATGGAAGGGTCCTTGAGCCAATATTTTGGGAGACCAACGAAATCTATAACTTAGTGCAGATTAACATGCAGCAATAGCACTCCTTGGCACCATTTAGACTTGATATATGATTTAACATGTTTACAAAAGCACTCTGATTCAGATCCTTTTTCATCATGATCTGCTTAACTCTGCCGGTGAAGCCCGATACATAGCAGGCGTAGAGCGATTCTTTAAAGTTGTCTCCTATTTAGGCCATTTGCTACATGTTCTCACTGCATTTCATCTATCGTAACACACATTTAGTACCTGTATAATGAACACATTGCATCACGAGACACAAAGGTAGTCTATAATATATCCATCTGCATGGCAACAATTTCAACGGAAACAAAAATTACAATATTAATATATCTTTGAATGCCTCTGGAAAATGTAATGTCGAGACCCATTCAACAGTTCAATATACTTGATTTTGTATGCAATGCATATTGCACAACAGATAGAGCACTTATTCATTTGATGAAAATGCCTATGTTCTGTTACGTTTCCAAAGCAGGCCTAGCCCTCTTTTGATTCATGTGTAAACACATCTCTACTCACAGGTAAAGGTAAAATGGCAAATACACGTGACAACCCTTTACAAAGATTTGAGAATTTTGGTTTAAAAATTAATATATTTATCTGATTTGTGCTGAAGTCTTTAGCTCACATGGAAAGGAAACATTTTTCTCAGAACTCAATAATCCCATTTGAACATTGCAAACACTTTTTTACAATAGCTTCAACTGGTACAAAAGTTTTCTGTTAAGGGAAATTAACACTCAGTTCAATATTGTTTGTCAAGTAGGAAACAATGTTCAAATATAACGTTATTACTTTGTTTAGCAGCCTGTTACTGTATTAATGGTGGATAAGTGGAGTAACATCCAGCGATGAGTGACAACATGTCAGAACTGTCGAGGAGGTTTCTGATGTTTTGGGTGATGCTCCCTTGGAGTTAAACCATTAAAGTTAAATCTTTAGATTTCTTTCGTTATACAATAGTTTTAATTATATTCTCTGCTTATTTTGTGTACTCTGGAGTGTTTGACTGATATCAATCGTCCTCTCCATCCTCAGGCTGCATCTCCTCCTGCTGCTGGAGCTCACAGGATCTTTTCTCTCTCTGTTTCTCCTGAATCTTCTTCATCTCTTCAGCGTATTTACAGAATGTATTCCCAAACTTGGACCACACTTTATAGGGCACTGTGATTGAGTTGCGGTACGTGGGCTTCACCTCGCTCACCCTCATGAACACTCCATACTTATTGGACCCGACGTCGAAGAAAAATCGTTTGTTGTCCACAGTCAAAGAGGACCCTTCAGGCAGCTCCGCGGGCTCGTCCTCCACGCCGTAATCGTCAATAAGTTTAGCCAAAGCGTCACGAAACTCAATAAGTCCCTGTGCGGGCAGTGCGATGGTCTGGCCCTGCGTGGACCCCAGGCCGGGCCCCCGGTTCACGGTCTGTCGGATCCTCAGGAACCGTCCCCTCTGGTTCTCTTTCAGATCCATGTAGTATTTCCGATTCTCCCGCACCAGGAACTCGCTCTTGAGCGCTCTCCGGGGCTCGTCCTGCACCATCCCCGGGTTACTCGGTCCCAGCTGGGCATAATGTTCGATAAAGTCCCCCAAATAGTCACGGAACTCGACTGCCACGGACATAGAGAGAGTGAGGCGGCTCTTGTTTCCACCGGCCCCGACTTCTGCTATCTTTAAGAAGCGGCCTTTCGCGTTCTGCTTTACGTCCAAATAAAAGCGTTTATTTTGGATGTCAACCCGTTTGGACGCCAGCTCCTGTGTCTCATGCTGGAGGCCGGAAGCCGAGCCCGCCCCTCCTGTCGCTAGGTGCATGGAGCCGAAGCCTGGGCCCGGAGCTGCTCCTCCCTGCTCACTTCCACTGTCTCTGTCCGCCATGATGCTGCCTGCCTTCTCCCTCCGTCTGCTGCAAAGCCTCGGCCTGTCACACGCTGCTCTCGCGAGATCTGGATGGAGGTGTAAAATGTGCTCATGATTTAGTCCAAACTTTACCTCACACAGCACCATGAAAGAGTGTGAAATATGTTATGTTTAAATAATGTTGTCAGATTTCATAAACTGAATCAAACTGTCTTTCACAGAGCAGATCCTCTTTATGACTTTTTTTAAACAGCAGAACATGTTTTTTTTTTTTACTTTAATCACTCGTCAAATGTTGATTTAGCATCTCTGGCTTTAGCATGGTGTTAGTCTACATGTTTATTTAGAAACTTGAGTTCATTTCAGCTGAACAGTGTCTCTCAGAGACACTCAGCCTCATATTGACCAGTGCAGTGTAAATAAATCATCCTGATGATGTACTTCAGTGATATATT